>JAIVFJ010000080.1:0-270274 GCA_025765615.1 Zopfochytrium polystomum
GAAAATAGGGGGGGGGGGGGGGGGGGGGGGGTCGGCGATCGGACAAATGAGAAGAGGGGAGAAGGGGTGCACCGATCCTCACTTTCCTGCTTTTTTGCGCGCCGGCGCGTGTCCCTCCATCCGGACGCTCTCAACCCGTTACCCCCCCCCCCCCCCCCCCGCTTTCCTCTCGCCATCGGCCCGTACCAAAGGAAAAATAAAGGTGGGGAGGGGGCGTCGGAGCTGTGGAGAGCTGGATCGTAAAAAGATCGGCAAGGATCGATGCAACGGAGTAACCCTAGCTAACCCTCTCTCACCCGCCGCCGCCCGTTCCCTCCTCTCAACCTCGCCCGCACGAATCGCGAGAGAGAGTTTGGCGTTGTGCGTTCCCCGCAAGAATGCGCTAAGAGCAAGTCGAGCGCGGATTGAACATAACATGCCAGAAGGTTGGCGGGAAGGAAGTGAAGGGAAGGGTGATGGGATTGAAGGTAGGTAGTGTTGGGGATTGAGAATAACGAGGAGGGCTTAGGACTGTGATGATAGACGTATGATGGCTCAAGACATCGATCGGGGCCAGGGCGGGTGGTTTCTAAAACGCCTTTCCCCGAGTTTGCACCCCAGACAATCCGCGTCCTACGATCGCGAGACACACACACACACACAAGGCCAAAAAAAAAAATACCCGCAACTCCACCCTTCATTCCTCCCCATTCCCCTTCCGCGTCGACGCACTGTGCGAGGCAAGGCGAGGCGAAGCATGGCGGGTTGAAGATGAGCACAAGGGAGTGGTGGGGGGGAATGGGGTAGAAGAGGAGATCGAAGGGTTCACGACCTGCGAGAGGAACCGCGTTCTATTCTGTTTCCACCAACGAATGGACGTTTTCGCGAATACCCCTCGAAGAGAAGGACGATCGGAGGGTTGTGAAAGAGAGGGAGCTGAAAGAGAAGGCGGGGTTGGATGGTTGTTGTTACGCTGGGTGGCGCAGACCGGCTCGGGGGCCTTGCCTCCTCCTATGAACGCGCCGACGACCCTGCTGGGAAGCATCAAGTCCGGCGAAACACGCGAGTACGAGGGCGTGGGCGTACACCCGTTCCACACACTCTCTCTCTCCGTCAGGAAACTCTCGAAGTACCGGTAACGGGGCAGGGCATCTCAGGCCCGGACTCGAAGTGGTTCAGGGGTGGTTCAGACTTCGGCACAGAGCCCCCCGCCGCTTGGGGGTGCGATCGAAACCCGACTGTCGTTGTGGGGGCAAGCAGAGCCACGCGGTTGAGCCCATCGATGCGCTCAAGGGAGGGGGCTAGTCGTTCGTCTTGGAAACCGAGGATGGGGGTGGAAGGGGGAAAGGCTGTTTCGTAAGGCGTTGGGTACAATCTGAGCCGGAAAAAAAAAAAAAAAAAAAAAAATAGCCGAGGTGCGTGCGGCGGGTGCTGGTTGGGCGCTTGAGACTACTTAGCGGAGCTGCTCTGATACTCCCGCTCGAAGACCTGAGGGCGGGTGCGTATGGTTCCCGAATTATTAGGGTTGGGGTTTTGGGGGATATCGGGGAATGGATGTTTGGGACAAAGGGGGCTGGAAGGCGTCTGTGTGGGGAAGTGGGAAAAGGGAACGAGTCTCCAGCGTCCGATCGAAGAAGAAAAGTGGTCTCATTCGCTCTCTGGTAGAGTCGACCTTGGTTTTTTTTTTTTACGACGGGGTGGAAGAGAGCAGAGGGGATGGGTAAAGGTATAAGGTCGCCGAGCCGTCGACAAAGGGTTGGATCGGTCGTCGAGATGGGTAAAGCAAGCAGGCGATTTCGACCGCACCAACCGTTTCGCCGACCCGCGGCCAAATACCCCTAACCGCCCCGTTCCCCCTGCTTCGCTTCGTCCGTAGATGTAGGAACCGAAGGTGGGCCGCGCTCAAAGACGAACTGAAATCTTTCCCCCGCCTGCACGAGGATCTGTTGCGGCAGGGCGATCTCGTTGCTGTTTTGCGTTCTGTCGTCTTTCGCGCGGACCGCGGGTGGAGGCCGCGCGAGGGGGCGTAGCACTGCCACGAGGAGGGCGGCAACGAAGACGACGCGCGAGAAGGAGGGGAGGGAATAGTGTGTGTGTGTGGAGGTGGAGGGAGGGCTGGGGGGTTTTTTTTTACTTCGCCGCGTTCGGGATCGGGGTTTGATTTGAGTGGGGCCAAAGCCAGGGTTGGACGGGGTCCAATTGCTGGGGGTGCTTACCTTCTTCGCTCGAGCCCCCCTACCAACACAACACATACACACGTACACGCACACACACACACACACACACACACACACACACACACACACACACACACACACACAATACTGCCACTCTCGATAATGTCTCGACGAGCCTTTCTTCTCGTTCCGGAACGTCGCATCGCGCAAGCGCGATGGAGAGAGGATTGAATGCGAACTTGCGCTTTGGGGACGACGTGCTCAACACACCCCTTTTTCCCCGACGGATTGTTCGAGCGATTTCGGAGAGGCAGAAACGGGATTCTGGGATTTTCAACAACGTGCTCACAGAACGAAGGGGCCAGGGGGTGGTTCGAGGACGACAGGGTTGGTTGGCCGGTTCTGCTTTCCGCGTTTGTCTCGATACGGGAGGTCCGGTTGGTGGGTTGGGGGGTGAGGATGGAATGCTTTAGCGAGGTAGGGGGAAGGAAGGGAGGTAGGAAGGCAGTGGTTGAGCCGGATTGAGGTTGCCGTTGCAGGTTGCAGGGGGGGTGAAGCGGTGCAGTGGGGAAGATTAAAGCTGCTGGGGAGAGAGAGAAAGAAAGGAGAGAGAGAGAGAGAGAGAGAGAGAGGGACGGGCGCGTCCAATCAAATTGCTGCCGTGTTGAGGTGGCGGATCGGGCCCCCCCACACCCGATGTTTCCTTTGCTCCTTTCTCTCTCTGTCTGTCTCTCTGTCTTTCTCCCTGCCTCTCTCTGTCGACGCCCCTTCCAAATTTTCTGGACCGCAAAAACGGATTCCCCCAAAAAAGAAAACAAAAATGGAACCAGAAAACAAGATCTGTCGGGACGAGGGCAGAGACAGAGAGAGAGACAGAGAGTTCACATATCCATTGTTGCTGCTCGTCAGTCCCACTCCCCGGTCCGCCGGCCTTAGCTTTTTTGTCTCCCCGTTGTTCACATCGGAATGCAAAAATGCGACGAGGCATGGCACCACCGTTCAGCGCTTCCGACAGGGGCGGCGGTTAACCTTCAAAAAAAAAATTTTTCCTTTTCTTTTTTTTCATGCCACAACCCCAAGTTCTTTTCTATTTAATTTTTTTTTGACGTCTGTCCGCCCTTTTGCCCTTTTGGTGGTGAGGAAAGGGAGAGAGAGAGACAGACAGACAAGAGAAAGACACAGAGAGAAGAGACAGAGAAAGAAAAAGAGTGCGCAGTGCAAACAGACACAGACACACACACACAACACGGTAACCCTTTGCCAGCGAGCGTGCCGCCAGCATTCCATCAGAAAAAGTTCTCGTACCTGGGTCGTGAGACCATGAAACTAGAGTATGTTGTAGAGCCGTTGATTTTGTTGCAGGGGTGTTTTGGTTTTTTTTTTTTTTTTTTTTTTTTTTATAAACTTGTCATTGTGGCAAAAGCCATCTGTGGCACACCCGCTTCCATCACTGATCAGCTGCGCAGAACTGTTTCACTTGCACAGAGGAGACATCATCCATACCTTCCATTTGACACTTTTTTTTTCTTTTTATTGTTCCAGCACCAGAGGGCCAGGTGGGAAGAGAAAGTGCCATCGGCAGTGATCGATAGTTGACTTGGGGGCAAAAGCCAGGTAAAATGAAACGTTGTAGTGAGTGATGCTTCCAGTTTTTTTTTTAATTGTTCTGGCCCATTTGGGGCCAGAAAAAGCCGTCAACGGTGAACTGTAATAGACTACGTCTAGGTATCACCGCAGCAAATCCACCCCATGCGCTACGAACTTACAGGGTCATCAGGCATCTCCACTGCATATAAAGCCACAATGATCAAAGGAGAAGGGGAAAACACAGAAACAAGAAAATAGAGAAGTAAGTCTGAGTGAGGTCAGAGTAAGAGAGGGGAACAGCTGTGAAAAGTCAGAGGGGTGCGATCAGTCAGATTAAGCTACTGCCCATGTCAAGGGGAGCTCAGTAGCCCAGTGTTTAACACCTCTGAGTTTGCGTGAGGGGTGCTGGTTTGATCCTGGCAAAGGTACTAGGGAAAGCGCAGCTAAAGACCATTTGATAAGGACACCCCAGACCTCCTCTGGTCACCCCTTGTGATTAGTACAGTGAAAGCTGTGTGAGGTAGCTCAAATAACAGGAAGGTACCTGGCACACTCCCCAGGTACTGGGCTGTCACAGTTAAGTTGAGTGATGTCCTCCAATGACAGCTCGCCATAAGGACAGCTAAGGAAGGCTATACTGACCAGCGTGACTGATGAGAGTGGCTACTGCGGTGCTATTCATGCCCAAGGTTTCATGGTGCCTAGTGAAGAAAGTTGAGCCCCAGTTGGGGGGCCTGAGGGTTTGACTCCCTCCTAGGTACAGCCTTCACCATCACTGCAATGCTTTCCCTGCCCCTCACTTTTCGACTTGACAATCTTGGAGTGGTTCACACCTTTGAGAAACTCTTCCCCTCTTAGTCCCCATCTGCACAGCAAGCTCAACACATCTCCTCTCTCTGACTCCCTCCATCGTCATTTGCACCACATCCCACCCCACCCTTTGGGTGTGCATTGCAGCCACTCTACAGTCTTGGATTGATCCCCCTCCACAAGTTTCCTGGGTTTGTGGACACAACGGCAACGCTGGCAACAAACGAGCAGACAAACTGGCATCTTCTGTACCCTCGACTTCCAACCCAACCTCGTTGCCAATCCTCTCACAACTGATCCTCCCAGCCACCACCTTCATCTCAAATACCCTGGTCTTGCCAGTCAGTTCCACCTAACACTTGTATCAATTTTTCCTCTCCTTCGTGGCTTCATCCCTCAATCCTCCACCACCAATGAAGACCTGGGTGCTGCCTTGTGCTGATGACAAATACTCCAAGTATTAAGTGAAATGGAAACCCAGTGTTAACAGTTTTCCTCCTCCTCTGTTCAAGGAGATAATGTAGGAGAGGTTTTTACCCTGTGCCAGTCACGCTTGCCTAGCAACTATTTTAGTGTGCACATCATCATTCTGTATCAATTATTCATAACAGAGTTTTTTCTCTTTCTCTCCAAGTTGGGGAGAAGGACCACCCACAAACACACATCTCCACTTCATTCACTCCTTCCACTCACTCACTCAGAGTAGACTGTTTACACACATTAAGTAAACCCTGCTCTGACCTACCGCTGACCACACAGAGGTCAGGAAACACTCATTCTGAGCTGAAAAGTTGAAGAACTCTTAACTCTCCTCCACTACTTGGTCCCTGTGTACGAGGGTAATTTTTTTTTTTTCTCCTAACAAGTTTAAAAAAATGTGTTGTGCACTCTGCCGCAAAAAATCTTTATCCCCTTGTAACTCCACTGTTACAAGTGGTACAAAGATGAAACGTGGTGAATAGTTTCATCATGGCAATACCTAGGCGCTCTCAAAACGGCGAGTTGCCTTGTTTCCCCTATCGTGAGATAGCGTTTTTCGCTTGGCACTCTGCGAACTTTTGGAACATCGATGATGTTGAGTTCTATCTGTGTACGAATGTTCATTTTTTCAGATTATTTTCCAGTTACTTGTTCTAATAGCAACTGCCCACCCCTAAGCAGAGGTGTGGCGCAAGGTTACAATTGGGTTCTGCATGGTAAAACTCGAAAATTTTACAATACAAATTCGTAAAAGATAAAATAAAATAAAAAAGAAAGAAAGAAAAGTTTTTCACAACAGATGCCATCCCCATCTGCACCTGTCTGACCTCCATGATGAAGAACAAAGGAAAGCAGCCTGCTGTGGAGGCCCTCTTGGGGGCAGATCTCCTGGTTAGTTTTTGCTGGATCCCTCCTGCATCAACGCTTGCTTAATGCATCCGCTTTAGGAACCACCCAAGGCCAGCGACCCCCTCACAGGCGCTTCTTCAGGTTCCGATACGTCGGACCCCAGCTCAGTAGATCCCCAGCCATCTTCTTGGTGCCAGGCTGCTGGCTTTGAAAACACTCTATCTATTTTAGCCAAATGAATCTAGACTCAGGATTTGAACTATGGAATACCGTTTTATTGCTGGGCTTACTTGATCCTGGCTAGGGACCTCAGGTCACACATATTGACTGCTTCAGCTTTATACACAGACATACTAACACACTACACCAGATCCCACATCACAGGAAATTCCACAGCCATACCTGAGTCCTCACCTCAATTGCATCACTCAGATGAATTATCCTAACCAACTTCTGTGACAAAACACAATGTTCCTTGAAATAACTTTTGGCTCATTCCAAGGAGTATCAACATTTATCTTTATTGGACACTGAACACTAACACTTTTTCAGAACAAACTATAATCAAGCTCAACCTTGCAAGATTACTGAAATTCCATTCACATCTAAGATTCTTTGCAGAACCAAATCTAACTGACTCTAGATTTCAAACTCCTCTTGATAGAGTCACTCCAGAACAGCGGTGTTCTTTGAATGCCTCACTCATTCATGCAGCATAACCAGGATCTGGATACTTCAGTGATTGCCCTCAACTTTTGCAATCTGACCAGAAACTTCGTGGTTCTGGCTTGGATGTTAGATTTGACAAAACATTCTACTGATTCTTTAAAGAGGCAGAGTAGAAGACATCAGGCTAAGTTTTTGTTCCCTTTGCTTGCATTAACACTCTTCTACCAGCACTAATTCACCACAACATCACTTGGAGACTAAAGGCAATTCATCATCAAGCAATCAGGTTCTGTGGAAACATCTGGATATACTAACTCTCACTAATGCTTACTACCACTAACTTTGTCTCTATCTCTATTCTCCCCTCTAGACCAATAAAAACAAAAATCAACCACCTCATAGTCAAACAGTCGCAATTACAACATCATCATACTATTCAATCTGCAGCAGTCTCAGCAAAATCCAGGAACTGCAGATCAGCTTCAGAAACAACAACAACATTACCACTTTGCTCCATTCAGTCACCAGTCACCTTGAACTATCTTTGAACCTGAATTTTGCCAGTTGAACAAGTTGAATTGGAATTGCTTTCAGTTTTCTGCAGTCTCAACAAAGTCAGACAAAGCATCAACCATTCCCCAAAGAAGAGTTACTCCAGAAAACAACAACTTCCTCCATTCAGTCAGCATTCAACTTCAGCAATCAGAATTGGAAGAAGTTAAACTGGAATTGGTAAAAAGTATCAACCACATGGTAATCCACAGCGAAAGTGAATCAGATAGCGGTGTACAGCTCTGGTGTTGGAGGTGATGGCATTCTATGCTACTGCAATTAACGTCACCTCCAGTGGGCCTTACTGGGAGCACTATAGCATGACTGAGGAAGGCTGGACTGATGTGGCAGACCAGCAATGTAATTCAACCGAAGGCCCACGAACACTGAAGTCCCAGCTTGTAGGCTTGTGTGGCCCAGACCTGTGTCAGAGGAGGTGGAGTCCTGAGCAGGGAGCCCATTCCGCAAGGAGTACCAACCAGGAGACAGTTATTCTCCTGATGTGCCTGGGCGAGATGCAGGGGAAAGCGTTGAGGGCAAACTGTGTATGGGGGAGTGGTCGCCTTGCCTCATAGGGTACTGAGGGGAGCATCGTGTGGAAGGCTCACCTGTGCGGAGTTTTCTCTTGTGCTTTCTTTTGTGTGCAGGGTATCTTAGAAAATCTGAACTAATTTTCCCTAAAGTTTCTTAAGTTAAAAGCATCACAAGTAGAGTCTATTTCTCTACAACCACAGAACAAACATAACCCTTTAACCTTTGGAATCCACCACAAACTTCTAACCTTCAGGCAAAATTCCATCAGAACCAGGTCAGCTGTCGCCACCACCTGACATTCAGGCCAACTGTGTTTGACAAGCACACCCTGCCCAGACCCTCATATATGTGCAGACAGCCTTTGAAGTTATTGAACAACCCACCAATGTCAACATAATCTGGAACAAATGGGTCTACAAGGTCAAACTTTGTGAAGGCAGCAGCATTGAGTGCTTCTATGCACAGCTCACGGCTAAGTGCCCCACTTAGTATCATTGCATTGATATTCAGAATACTCACTCACCTATTGTCCAAATCAATAGTCTTTGTTAACTCACTGAAATGGCTGCCTCAATCAACTGGAACACTGGCACAGTTGATGTCAGCAACATATACCTCAACATCATATTTTATGTGCCAAATCTGCATCGAGCAGTTCATTACCACTGCACTGACTGCTGGAGTTGAACAGCCACCTAAATCAAACAGTTGTCAGGAAAGTGCAATCTTCTGGGACTACTGCATCCTCCTTTGTCAGATTGACTCATCATCCACACTGCAACCTAATTTAACAATATTTTTGTTTTTTGGCGATTCTGGCAAAAACTTCGTCTGCCATCGCGTTGCCTAATCGTGTTACAAACTCTGCGAAATGGGAGCAATGAAAACCATCCTCAATATGCAGCTGGAACATCAACATGACAGGATCTTCTTACGCAAGAAAGTCTATAGCCAGTCCTCGACTGGTGGGAGCAGTCGGGACTGCTCCAGCACGGCTAAGAAGCCACGCTCTTGATGCGAGTGAGACCCTTTGGTCCCACGACTACATACGCGCCTCCGAGCCGTTAGTTTTGGGTCCTTTGGTGTAAGCAGTATGCAGGAGCTTTGACCTGATACTGCTCTGCAAGGATGACTTGCAGCATTTTGCAAGTGATGGTCCTTGTAACAGTTTTGTATAAAGACAAACACAAGACTGCCAGAAGCCAAGATCAACCTCCCACAACCACCACCTTCAGTAGTGTACACCACAGTTGACTTCCTTAAGAAGTTCACTTTGGAGGAAACGGAAGACCAACCTGCTGATGTAGAGTATCTATCGAAAGGATCAAAGGTCATACTTTTGACGGAGAACTTAAGGGGCTGTGGGTGGGGAATGCAGCTGGCCCCACCAACGACTGTGTGACATTGCCAGCTCTGTGTTGGAGTGAGAATCACAGGTGCTTGCCTGCCGCAGAGCCGCAGAGGCGACAGCAGTGGCGTCGTCGACTCTGCGAGGGTGTTGGTGGCTGCGCCCTGCGAAGTCCCTGGCACCTGAGAGTTCAATCTACGAGTGCCTGCCTTGGTCCTAACGCTGTGAGAGTGAGATGTGTGAGTACGAGTGCGATGCGATAAAGCCTGTTGGTCGAGTGATCATGCTGACGCAGCCCAGCAGGGTGCGTGCACGATTGCACGTGTTTCTGCGTGCGAGTTCCCTGCTGGCGACCTTCCGACCCCTACATAGTCAACTCCCTTCTCTCTCTTCCCCCTGTCGCTGGCGACAACAAGGCTCCGGCAGCACTGTCTGTGACAAGGGGCGCTAGGTCTCGCCCTGTTCATCCCATCGCTATTAACTGCTCCTGTTGTATTTGAGATTAGGTTCCTGAGATAAAAGCCCCTGTTTCCCTCTTCTCTCTCTTTATTCTGCAGTTGAGTGACACCCTCAGGAGTGCCCTTCCGTTTCCCTCTCGCATCGGCCCATGGCCATGCGAGTAATCAGTGCTCTGGCACCGATCCCTCAGAGGATTGTCCCTCTGAATGTTCATTCTTTGTGTTTGAGATCCCTGTTAGACAGATCAGTAGGGATACTTTGTGGACTAGGCAAGTAGTAGGGTTGAAACACCCACTAGACAGCAGCCCAATAAAGTTAGTCTTAGCCTATTATTTGCTTTCCCTCACTCTAGCGCCCAGATCCCAGGGTCAAAGGAGTGAGTAAAGTCTCACAAGTGGGTTTAATACCAAAGTGGCGAACGAAAAACGTGGCTTCCCAATGAACTAGATCAGGGTTGTGGGTAATGTGGGCAAAGACCGAGGTGGTCAGAAGGGCAAAATGATAGGGTCCCCTGAGGAGACACAGTTGTTGTCGAAGTTGGCCAAAGACTGGGGTATTTGAGATGACTTCCAGCCTCGCCAATGGGGAGGACGACGTCGCGTTCCCCTCGATCCTCGATGCCTCGTCGCTCATCCCGCGACAAAGGTGCGTGAGGCCGATGCACGTTTCCTTCCTTCGTTCTGAGATTGTAAGTTAAGAAAAAGGTTTGCTCTTGCTTGACCTATGACAGCAAGAAGCCGGCGCTGATTCGCCCTCCTCCTTTGCCGAAACAGTTTTCTGGTGCATTCAAGTTTGACTCAAATCCCTCGTCAACAAGGACGACGAGCGAGAGGTACACGGAAGGCAGTATGGAGTTCGAAAAAAAAGAATTCTGGGACGGCCGCGGAGAACAAGCAGCTATAGCTTGATTACGTGCGTTCTGTTTACTTGGCAAACACTGGCATCGCGAAAACCCATGTGTGGCCCTTTCTTCCCTTCTGCGTCGTCTCACTGCCCGCCAACGATATTCGCTATGAACTTTATACCTGGACATAGTCCATTACAGTTCACCGTTGATGGCTCTTTCTCTTCCTGCCAGCCCCTCTGGGGCTGGAACAATAAAAAAAAATTAAAAAAATAAAAAATAAAAAAAATTCGCTATGAACTTTGCCTTCAACGTGCCTTGTTTATAGTGCACGGTCAAGTGTCGCTGAGGTCAGATGAATCCAAGTTTTTTACGGAACACCGCATCAATCAAGCCGTTATTCAATGAACGACGAAGGGGTGGGTCTGTTTGAAGCCGCATGAGAGGAGACTGGGCTTTGAACGTGGATGCTTTCATCTATGTGCGCAAGAGTCACCACTTCGATTGTGTGCATGAAAACTCGTTGAATATTAACTTTGGGTCGATTTCTATCTGCCGCTTGTCTTCAAATTATTCATTTTGGGGGGAGCGGGGAGGGGGGCACTTACCGTTCTTACAAGCATTGGATGCAATCTACCTGGCGACGCCGCCAAAGCGGGTAATGACGGGAGTTGGGGCTGTTCGAGAATGTCTGGAATCCCATGTATCACCACCTGCTCAATCGACGTTTGCGTCGTTCGGATGCTCGTGGGCAGCGTGAAAGGCTTTCAGCGCATGCTGCTGATAAAAGAAGCTCGATAGGTAGCTTCGAGAAGGCGTCAGATGATTTTCAATGAAGTTCTATTTTCAGAAAAGAAATAAATCATCGTGGGACAAGCGCGCACTAAAAAAAGAAACAAGAAAAAGGAAAAGAAAACGAAAAAAAAAAAAAACAATTGGTTTCGTTGCTTTCTCTTAAGTACCAACTATTCTGCTTTCCTCGCAACAATCGATTTTTGCCGTCGCGATGCGCACCTGCAAAGGTTGCTCAGCTGCACGTAAAGCCTTATGCCCCGTGGACTCCGATCTGGACAAAGATGGCTACTGCCCGCACCACAGAGCATCAAGTGCGTCCTGCCGCGGCGAGACCAAGAAAGGACTGCCGTGCAAAAACCGACCGGGACCCGAAGGGAACGGGTACTGCCACTGGCACAAGCCCCCCGCAGGAGCAAGCGACGACGATACGTATCGACCCAACACTGTCCCCACGAGGGCCACCAAAACCGAGTCAGTCAAGGACGCGTCCTGCCGTGGCGAGACCAAGAAAGGGCTGCCGTGCAAAAACCGACCGGGACCCGAAGGGGACGGGTACTGCCACTTGCACAAGCCTCCCGCCGGAACAGACAACGACGATACGTATCGACCCAACGCTGTTCCCACGAGGGCCACCAAAACCGAGTCAGTCAAGGGCGCGTCCTGCCGTGGCGAGACCAAGAAAGGACTGCCGTGCAAAAACCGACCGGGACGCCAAGGGGACGGGTACTGCCGCCTGCACAAGCCCCCTGCAGGAACAGATAACGACGATACGTATCGACCCAACACTGTCCCCACGAGGGTCACCTTAATCGAGTCAGTCAAGGACGCGTCCTGCCGTGGGGAGACCAAGAAAGGGCTGCCGTGCAAAAACCGACCTGGAATCGAAGGGGACGGGCACTGCCGCCTGCGCAAGCCCTCCTCAGACACGAACGGCGATGATACGGACGACAACGATTCGGGCGACGAGGGTACGGGCGACGACGATACAGACGACGACGATACGGGCGACGAGTATACGGACGACGACGAGTATACCGACGACGACGACGATACGGACGACGACGATGCAGGTCGACCCAACCTTGTCCCCGCCAGGGCCATCAACCCGGACGACGACGATGCAGGTCGACCCAACCTTGTCCCAGCCAGGGTCATCAAACCCAAGGCAGTCCAGGACGCGTCCTGCCGCGGCACGACCAAGAAAGGGTTGCTGTGCAAAAACCTGCCCGGTCCAGAAGACTGGTGATTCTGCCGCCGGCAGAGGCCCTTCTCAGATACGGACGACGACGACAACGAGGACGACAGCGTTGAGAAGACATAATGCACAAGCCCCTTCTTTTTTGCCAATTTCTTCCACTTCTTCCTTTCTTCTTCCTTTTCTTCCTATTCTCTGATGTCCTTTCCAAGCAGTTCCTGTTTATGCTCAGTGATCATGGGAACTTCTTCATCCCCAATCACTGTGCAGGTATGCCTTGATCATGTTGCACCTTCCTTTGCATATCCTTAATACAATGGGAACTTCTTCATCCCCAATCACTGTGCAAGGCGCCTAGATCGCCCTCTATAGACGGTGATCACCATCCGTTTGCGGTCTGGTTCAGGTTTTTGCGAAAAAAAAACCGGTTTGCGGCTTGATTATGATCAAAATGTAGGATCGAACCTGGCCTCTTTTTTTTTTTTTTAAAGCTTCACATGCTTTTTCCTCTCCGCGGTTCGGGCCCTGCCAGGGACGAACTTGCAATGCTGGCACCACTGTGAGAATTAATTTCTAAATTGGGCAAAAGTAGGATGGCCACGTCTTTTGCGAGGGAATCCTGCTTTGTTTTGAGTGGAAGGCCAATGGGCGAGCCCTGAGCATCCTGTGCAGACAAACTGGGGTGATCTCGCATATTTGAACGTACGAAAATGGGAAACCCATGCCAGCTTTCGTGGGCGCAGAGGCAACGGGGCGCCTGCGCAACAGTGGTGGCGGGTGGCGTTCCAAACTCTTTCCTCCTCTGTTCCTCCTGCACCTCATGGTCGCTCTCCTCCCCAAGCCCATCCCATTCACTGGCTCTCCCGCCCTGAATTTCTCTTTGATCATCAATCTTGTATACCGATCGCGAGTGACATGGGGATTGGGGGGACGGGCGAACGGGTGAAAGAAATTAAAAAACAACACGAACGGTTAACAACAGCAGTCAAAGGAAGGAATTCCGCTATTTTAGAAAATTGCCTGGATGGGCGAGCGGACCGGTGGTGGTGGCGGCGGCTGCCGGGGTGAGCGACGACGAAGACGACGCTTGTCGCTCCTGCTGCTGCTGGTGCTGCCGAGTCGACGACTCCACCATCTGCAGGTCGTGGCCGGCGCCGTCGTCGTCGTCGTCGTTGTCATTCGCTGAGGCTGAGGAAAACGAAATGGGCTGTCTCGACTACGTATAGACGCTTGAGATCCGGCAGCGGGAGGAGGGCTATATCTGTGAACGACGACATTTGGATTGGGAGGATGGGAGCAAGGCTCCTGGACCAAGCACACCACCTCGACGACATTTGCCGCGAAGGAAAGAAATGACAAAGGTGTTGCTGCGATATAATATTTACCAAACTTGTTGCGAGGGCAATGGGTCCATTGACAAGAGAGGAAATAGCAGGGTGAGAGTATTAGTTGCAACAACATTAGGATGCTCGAATTCAAGAATTTTCCAAATAAAGCTGGGTATAAGCGGCAAGCCCTTTAAGAGCCGACAAAGAGGTGTGTGAAGCCGGGCCGGGAAGGAAAGAGAAGGTGGTATATCCACAACCCGGGAGGACAGCAAGAGAAGGTGGTAAATCCACAACCCGGCTCTCCTCCGGCTGATGCATACTGCAAAAAGGTCACGAAAGCTTCATGGCGACAGCAAGATTTTGCAACTTGTCAGCAACCGCTAACAGCTCGGAACTGACTTCTTCCAGCCTGCGAACGGTGTGCTGAAACGTTTGTTTCATCACTCGTTTTATCTCCTCCGTCACCTCACTGCTAAGAGTCTGTGATTGCAGGTAACCAGTGAGGCCACCGGGCCGAAGCGGGCGGCCCATAATGTGGTCATCAAGGAATTCTTTTACCGCCGCGCCTTTCGCGCAATTCGTTTCCTTGAGTGTAAAGCGCAGATTGGCCTCCCGATCGACCGCCAACTCGCGGAGACGACGCAGCAAGGCCTTATCGTTCTTGTCCGCCTTGCCGTGGCGCAGCACGTCGTTGAATGCCGCCGAGAATATCTGCTTCTCGATAACGTGGTCGAGGTGCGAGCGGTCGCGGTCCAACTTCTTGCGCGGATCATATGCGTCACACTCGTCCCACGGATGTTTTTCGACCTTGGATCGCGTGTTGTGACTGAACAGGGACGGCTTGACGTAGAACTCACTGTAGGTCGGGTCGTGCGTGTAGGAGCAGAACAGGCGGCCGTCGCGCTTGATCCGCTTCTGGCACGGCTGCCCGTCGCCTTTTAGACCCGCACACTTGATAGGTCCGTGGTGGCTGTATCGGCAGTCGTCATGACCGGGCAGGTTTTTGCACGGCAACCCTTTCTTGGTCGTGCCGCGGCAGGACGCGTCCTGGACTGCCTTGGGTTTGATGGCCCTGGCGGGGGCAGGGTTGGGTCGACCTGTACCGTCGTCGTCTTCGTTCGCTTCTGAGGAGGGCTTGTGCAGGCGGCAGTACCCGTTCCCTTTGCGCCCCGGTCGGTTTTTGCACGGCAGTCCTTTCTTTGTCTCGCCACGGCAGGACTCGCCCTTGACTGACTCGGTTTTGGTGGCCCTCGTGGGAACAGTGTTGGGTCGATACGTATCGTCGTTATCTGTTCCTGCGGGGGGCTTGTGGTGGCGGCAGTACCCGTCCCCTTTGCGCCCCGGTTGGTTTTTGCACGGCCGTCCTTTCTTTGTCTCGCCACGGCAGGACTCGCCCTTGACTGACTCGGTTTTGGTGGCCCTCGTGGGAGCAGCGTTGGGTCGATACGTATCGTCGTTGTCTGTTCCGGCGGGGGGCTTGTGCAGGCGGCAGTACCCGTCCCCTTTGCGCCTTGGTCGGTTTTTGCACGGCAGTCCTCTCTTTGTCTCGCCACGGCAGGACGCGCCCTTGACAGACTCGGTTTTGGTGGCCCTCGTGGGAACAGTGTTGGGTCGATACGTATCGCCGTTGTCTGCACTTGCGGGGGGCTCGTGCCAGTGGCAGTACCCGTCCCCTTGGCGCCCCGGTCGGTTTTTGCACGGCAGTCCTTTCTTTGTCTCGCCACGGCACGGCGCGCCCTTGACTGACACGGTTTTGGTGGCCCTCGTGGGAACAGTGTTGGGTCGATACGTATCGTCGTCGTCTGTTCCGGCGGGGGGCTTGCGCCAGTGGCAGTACCCGTCCCTTTGGCGTCCCGGTCGATTTTTGCCCGGCAGCCCTTTCTTGGTCTCGCCGCGGCAGGACGCACTTGATGCTCTGCGGTGCGGGTAGTAGCCATCTTTGTCCACATGGGAATCCACGGGGCACAAGGCTTTACGTGCAGTTGAGTGACCTTTGTAGATGCGCATCGCGACGGCGAAAATCGATTTTTGCAGGGAAAGCGCCTTGACAGAATAATTGGTGATTAGGAGAAAGCAACTAAAGCAATTGTTGTTTTTGTTTTCTTTTTATTTTCCTTGTTTCTTTTTTTAGTTCGCGCTGTCCCATGATGTATTTCTTAGTTCTGAAAATAAAACTTGATTGATAATCATCTGACGCCTTCTCGAAGCAACTCAACGCCTGTTATTACCCGCTTTGGCGACGCCGCCAGGTACGTTGGATTCAGGTATTGGAGAACGACCAGCGAGGACCAGCAAGGAATAGCAAGAGAGCACTTCACCTCCCAGAAAATTCCGCAGGCCTGTTGGCAGCTGAGGATATTGCAGAATTTGGTTCCATTGATGGGCCGAGCTTTTACTTTTCAGATTCTCACTCTTCATTCATGCTTAATTGATGGCTTCAATGTGTCGCAGTGGAGCCGCTTCCACAGTTGATGTTAGGGGTTTAACGGCCTCATTTGAACTAGATTTAGTTTGACTTGACTTTTCAGACTCCAATCGCAATTATCCTCCAGACAACGGACATCTGACCTGACAAATTTTCAATATTTAGGCGGAATGACGCCCAATCATGCATTCGAAAATTCCACTAGGTAATTGATATCAAATTCAACATGAATGGACTTTTTTCCCAACTTGACAAAAATCTGAATCAAATTCAAAATCAAACCTGTTTTCTTTTATTCGTGTGAATACCTACTGGAACAAGTTGGGCTGATTTTTGCGCTCAAAAATTAGATTTGTGCAGGGGTTGGACCGGCAGCTCCTCCGCAGTAATTTGGTTGCGTTGTTAAAATGGTGGCCGTTAGGTGACGGTCCAAGTCGAAGTCTTTGTTTATGGACTTTTTCCTTTGATCACTAATTGGCTTCGGCATTTGGGCCGGCGCTGGCGCAACGTGCAGAACTCTTGTGGGCAAATTTGGTGCAATTTGACCGACAGCCAAACAACAGGTGATGAAATGGCAGCATCACAAAAAAAATTTGTGCTTTCATCCCAACAGTGGGATTTTTGGCGAAGGTACTGAAAGACTCAAGATCATTTTCCTTCAGTATTCTCCTACCACTTCATCCAGTAGATCTGTTTCTCATATGGCTGGCTGTCAGTTCTCTTTGTGCGTGATGCAATGCACGCTGCTTTCACCAGCCGCTGTCGACAAATACTATCGTCTTGGTGACAGGGCCACAAATGGAAAGACAATCCCGCTGATGGGGGGTGTCTTTCCATATGCTGTTCGCGAATTGTTTCGAATAGACAGACTGCTCGGTGTCTCCTTCAATTACTTACTTTGGAAAGTAGACCGTGAATGCTCGTTTTTGTGCACCTCGGTTTTCCTTATCGCGTTTCCTTTTTTCACTTGAACGAAAATTTCTGTTTTTTGGTTTTTTCTCCTTTTTATTCCTCTCACAATCCCTTTTTTTTTCTTTCCACATAGACAAAAAAAGACAAGTTTTGACTATTTTTGCTGGTTTTTGTCAATCCCAAGAAAATCTTGTTTTCCCTATGTTTCCGTTTTTCTCGTTTTGCTCCAGTTTTCCGCGCAACGCGAACCAAAGGACGCAAAGCAACCAGATTTCTTTCATTTGACAAAGTCACGTCATGCCGTCATTCATTTCTGCTTCTTCCTTTTATTTTCTTCTTTTTCTTAACTTGTTTTTGTTTTTGGGTTAACGCTGGCCAGCAATATAAATATTATTAAAATAACTTTCTTGTCGACGACAGACAGGACGGACGAAAAAGGGACCGGGCCAACAACAACACAACACACGCCCCGCACGCAACCCGCCCCACCCCGCCGCGCCCATCCGCCCGCCCTTCGCGTACCTGCAGAAGAACCTCATCCATTCATCGGTCTCCCCCGGCGCGCTCGCTCCCTTCGCTTCCCTCGGCGGTGCCTCCTTCCTGCCTTGTTCGGCAAAAAACGACTAACTGACGAATCATGGAAACCTCCTCCTCATCCTTCTCCTTCTCATCCCAATCCGCACCCTCCCCGACTGTGGCCTCGGTTTCCTTTACCCATCGCGAAGTGATGCGCAGCGTTGATTCACCGAGCCCCTCCTCGCCGACGGAAGCGAGCGGCGGCGGTGCGCAAACGACGACGCCACCCCATTACAACGCCACCGCATCCGCCTTCGCATCTGCCTCCGCCGGAGGCAGCAAGGCCTCGGTGGCGGCGGTGGCGGCGCCGCCGCAGCGGCAGGTGGCGTGGGGGCAGCAAGAGCAACAGCAGCAGTTGGATCACCCTGCCGCCGCCGCCGCCGCTCCCGCCGCGGAAGCGTCGTCGCGGGGGGGTCGCGCGATCGACGACACGCCCCGAAACGTCGCGGACGTCGCGGGTGTCGCTGCCCCCTCCTCCATCGTTGCCGCAGCCCCCGCGGTGGTCGCCACCGTCCCCGCCGTCCCCGCGGTCCCCGCCGTCCCCGTCGTCCCCGCCCAGAATGACGAGGAGGGCAAAACCCACCCTCCACAGCGCCGGTGGTCTGTGTGGCCAGGCCCGATCGAGGAAGGCATCGAGGACACGGCAGAGTTCGTGTCATATAAACCGATTTTTGGTGGTGGTGGTGGTGGTTGTGGTGGTCGTTCGTTCCATTCGATTGAATCTGATCCGTCTGTCTGTCTGTCCGTCTGTCTCTCTCTCTGTCTACGCCCCCCTACACCGGGTAAAAAAAAAAAAAAAAAAAAAAAAAAAAAAAAAATTCTCACGCTCTCAATCCGACAATCACACCATACCAATACGTGTGCCAGGGACGCGCAGCACGACAGCGACAACGACAACGACTTTGAGACGCTCAGCAACATCACCGGCGAAGGCGAGACCATCCTGCACTTTTACATCCTGCGCAACCCGCGCCGCGCGCTCCACATGGCCGCGACGCGCTCCAGCGACTTCATCAAGAAAAGGTACACGGGCGCCCGCTACCTCGGGGAGACCGCGCTGCACCTGGCCGCCATGGGCTGCGCAACGACGACCGCGACGACGACGACGGCGGGCGATGAGTCTCGGCGCCTCGCCGACGACGAAACGGCCCTCAAGACGAACTTGCTGCTGGTAAGGGGGAAGGAAGGCAATTGGGTGACGGAAGAGATCGAGACAGAGAGAATGGGAGAGAGAGAGATAGAGTGAGAGAGAGAGAGTGTGTGTGTGTGTGTGTGTGTGTCACCTGGCCGCTCACTGAAATGATCATCACAAAAATTTACTCACCCCCTCCAACCCTTTCCCCTATACAAAAAAAAAAAAAACCTCCTTCCTCTAGCTGGGAGTTTTGCTACTGAGGGACGCCGGCGTGAATGAACTTGCGAGAGGGGCCGAGTTTCGATACGACGTGAAAATGCGTGGCGCTCTGTACATGGGCCAAACAGTCCTGCAGGTGAGTCCCATTCGACCCTCTGTTTTGCCTTAGTTGCGTTCCGCAGCAAAAAACGCCAACTTATTTTCGCCTCCCCCGTGTCTCCGGTGGACAGTTTGCCGCCTGCAGCGGCAATCTTCGCGCGGTGAAGATGATTGTCCAGAGCGTCGGTTGGGAAAAGAAACTCGACGTTTTTGAGGAAACGCCCACCAGTTGGAAGGATTTAAAGATCACCTTCCGGAAGCCCGAACCGAAGGAGGAGAAGAAGGACTTGATTTTAAAGACGGATAAATACGGCAAGTGCCACCACTTTGCAAGCTGCCCGAGGAATTCGAACGCAGTCGTGCTTTTCTGTCGCATTTCTAATCCACGAAACCTGCAAAAAAAAACAAAAAAAAAAACAAAAAAAAAAAACACAACATATATTTGTAATACTGTAGGTCACAACGTGTTCCACATTCTGGCGATAAAGAAAGACGCGAACCCGGCCATCATCCAATACCTCAAAGATGAGCTTTCCCGCGTGGACCCCAACTTTCGACCAACCGCCAAGAAATTGCGCCAATCGAACACGCCGTCGTCGGACTCAATCTTTTCCAAGCCGGACAGCCACAGCAAAGTTGTTAGCGAAGGGATTTCCAAGAAAAGCAACAGCAAGCTCACTCCATCGCAGCTTGGAGCCTTCAAGGGAAACCCCCACGCTCTTGACATGCTACGCCTCAGCAATTGGAAGGTCAGTAGGACATGACTTTTGTGTCTGTGTGTGTGTGTGTGTGTGTGTGTGTGTCTGTTTCCTTTCGTGAGATATTTTGCTGGTCGGTGCTTGAGTAACACCAGAGATGATTTCCTGACGTAATATTTTAGTTCGGCCCAAACACCTCTTCCCTTGTTCAGGTAGATCAGTTGAGTATTTGGGACAACGGGGGGACAAAGCGGAACAAAAGATGGAGTCACATGTCTCTACTCCCGTCTGGAAGCAGCAGCTCGGTGACTTCGTCGCAATCTCAACCGACGGTGAGCGCTTCCAGAGCAGCAGCCTCGAACGTGACCGCAGGCACGACGACCACGTCCACCGGCCCAAACACAATGGATGCGTCCGCCAGCGGGACGGTTAGCACGACCCCAAACGCGACGCCAAGTACCAGTCCTGCCACTACCCTGAACGCCACGCCGAACACGACGCCGAGCGCGACGCCTGGCGCAACCCGGAGCACGACCCCGAACACAACCGAAAGCGATGACCTGCCGACGGCGCCCCCAACGCAACAAACGACAGGCACTTCTAGAGCGCCCGGCCCCTCAAACTCGAGGTCCACTCCCACCTCGACGGCAGGTGCAGCCCAGCCGACAGCCGCCGCGAATCCGGCGGAAGGTGCTCTTTCGACTGGCGCGAACGCAACCCCGAACGCGATTGCAAGTGCAGCCCCGCCGCGCGCGGCGGCCCAAAGCTCCTCCGTTCCGCACCAAACTCAACAGACAGCAGGCAATTCCAAGTCATCGACGCCCTCAACTGCGATCCCTCCTCCCAATGCGACTGCAGGTGCAGCACGGCCCGCCCCCACGAACGGCGCTCAAACGACCAACGGTGATTCCCACAAGTGCGACTCTCCGTGGTCCACTCTCGCGGCCCTCGAAATCGCCGTCGCCAATGAGCAGGCGGACGTGATCGGCCACCCGCTCATACAAGCGATCCTCCAAATCAAGTGGCACCTGTACGCCCGCAGAAAGTTCCTCCTCAGCCTCGTCTACACGACTTTCATCGTCGTCTTGTTCACCATTGCTCTGGCCCTGCAGCCCGCAAACCCTTATCAGCGGTTCAGCTACACCGACGATAAGCACTTCACTCGCGCCGCGTTGGAGATTTTTGCCGCCTTCTGGTGGGCCGTCAACAGCATTCACATCATGTTCAAGCTCGCAAATGCGGAACGCCGGCACGTTTGGCACGGGCGGAACGACCCCAAGACGCTACAGGCGAGGTTGGCGACCACGTGGTACCGCGCGTTTTGGCGCCGCACCAACCAGACGTTCGAGTACTACATATTCCCGCTTTTCCGCGTGATGTTTCTGGCAGTGTTCATATACCGAGCGTATCTGTGCGCCCTTGCGGGCAGAGTGGTCGAGGCGTCGGGAATCCAAGAAGGCATTGTGATATCTCCCAAGAACCAGAGCTTGCTCGAGGGCCACGTGCGCGCCGAGAACGTGCTGCTCGGCAGCGCGGCCATCTTTGCCTGGCTGGGCCTGCTGTACTATTCAAAGGCGTTTCCCGAACTCGGGCCGCTGTACATTGCAATCAGGCGGGCGGTGTTGAGGGACCTGCGGAGCTGGGTACTTCTGTTTGCGACGGTCCTCTTTGGCTTCTCGAGCGCGTTCTTTTTGCAAAAGAACGGGTACCACGACTTGGCCGGCGGAGACGGCGTCGACGGTGCGGCACTGAATCTCAACCAAACGGACGCCGCCGCCGGCGGCAGCGCAAACGCCACCGACTTCCTTCCCTCGTACTGGGACAGCTGGCCCGAATCTGTCCTCGCCACCTTCAGGTTTGACAGTCTGCTGCGCTTCTTCTCAGCACACTCGCGAGGATTTTTGCGCGCTTGTTTTCTTTCCTACCCCTTAAACTCTTTCGCACAGGACCTTGTTTCAGCAAACAGACTACGAGCGATTCAGCAATTCAAGCGTTGTGCCGTTTGCGAAAACCCTGGACGTTATCTTCACTCTCTTCACCCTTGTGCTTGTGCTGAACATTCTTATTGCCAAGCTGTCGCAAAGTTTCACCACCATTGCGTCCGACTCTCAGAAGGTTTGGGGCGTCCAGTTCGCCGATCTTATCGTTGGTAAGGGAGCTCTTCAACGGACACAAAAAAACAAACTCTACCGCATCCTCGTGTCGCTGCAGTATTAATGACACTCCCCTTTGCCGAACGATTCACAGAAATCGACCTTCTCCTGACTGACGATGAACGCAAGCTGTACTCGGCAAACATTGGACACCACGACCACACCGACGACGAAAACCACTTCATAACGGTGATCGAGCGGGCGTCCGAGTCACCCGACTCTGCCGCCACCCACCGCGAGCTGCTCAAAGTGATCGTCGCCTTTGAACAACAGAGCACCAACCGCGAGCTCTGGACCGAACCGTTTTCAAAGCAGTTTGACCCCCAAACAACCACCAACGCGAACGCACCCCAGACGACAGCGCCGGCCGCACAGGCGGCACGGAGGTCGGGACGACCTGGGCCGTTCTCCGCCTCCGCCGCCTCCGGGTCCGCCACCTCGATCTCCGCCGCCCCCGCCTCAGCCGCCTCCTCTTCCGCCGCCTTCTCCTCCGACGCCTCCTCCGTCCCCACGTCGATAGTCGTGACCTCCGACTCCGGCCGCAGCAGCGGCGGCGGGTCGAAGGGGCAGGGGGTGCCCATCGAGATCGACCTGAGCCGCGGGCTGTGGTACGAGTGGCACTACAGCCTGTTCCCGCCAGAGTTGGCGGCGATCCTGTACAAGAGCGGGCGGCGGCCGAGCGGTTCGCACCACGAGTTTGACGAGAAGATTGACTGGTGGGTTAGCACGAAACACTCCGAGGTGCTGTCGGCCGTGCTGAAACTAATGAGAGAGGTGTTTGGCGTCCTGTTCGAGCTTTTGAAAAAGTGGTTCAGCAGTTGGATCAAGAAGCAGTCGCTGAAGACGGTGAATCTCTGGAAGACGCACTACCTGCGGGTGGAGCCGACTCGGTCCCCGAAGGAACCGGGCACGGAGGATTGCTACGTATTGCACAAAGAGTACTGATTGACGAGTTGGCTTCTTTTTTTCTCTTCTGCCCGCGCCTGAGCCTCATACTGACAGCCGTCATAGTTGTCCAACCTACGCGTATTTGTATAACCCCTCGCTTGATTTGGCGCCGTATGCCAAACCCCTCCTCATCATCCCTATTATTTCTTCTTAGGCGGCCTTCTCGCTCTTTTTGGAACATCTCCTTGCCGCTCTCCCGCGCCCCCATCTCCCTCCGCTTTGGGACACTACACCGTTTTTTTTTTTTCTTTCTTTTTTGTTAACGCGCTGCGCTCCTGCCTCATCTAAGCTCTCGGAACTTGACTATCGCGCGGGTGACTTCCTTTTTTCTGTTTCGAACTGCTCTTGCGAACCTCATTTTGATTCATTCGGAAACTGTACCCTTTTCGTCTCGGGTCGGAGGACCCTGATGGCCCGCTGATTGTCCCTTGGGACCGCCGTCGGCTCTTGTTTCTCTAACTCTCTCTCTCTCTTCCTCTCTCTCTAAATCTCTAACTCTCTGACTCCCCTCGCTGCCTCGCTCGACTTCTCCCCCTATCTCATTTAATCGATTTTGTCCTCGGCAAAAGAATATTCCGAGAGACCCCCCCCCCCCAAATAAAGTGTATTTCAGAGACGGCAGGCAACCGGCGGTAGAAAGAACATTTTTGCGTAGTCCACCGTCAGTGGGACACCTTTACTACTCTCCAGTTTCCGTTTCGTTCGCTTACTCTTCCCCTTCCAAGAACTCTCTTCAGCATGCAGACCTCCCAGCAAGTTTTTTTTTTTTTTTTCTTTTTTCTTTCCCCTCCCTCACTCATCTCAAAGCTCATCTCAAGCCGCCAAAGAGTAATTTTACAGCGAATCCATCCTCGCTTTATTTTTACATTAATGGGATGCCTCGCAGCATTAGATTCAATACTAAAGAAGAAGTAGAAGAAGAAAAAGAAGAAGTCGAAAGTGGAAGAGCAGGAGGAAAGAACAAGGCGACAAGTGAAGAACAAGAACTAGAAGGCGAGGAGAAGAAATCTTGAGCTTAAATGAGTTTCCAACTGCCATAGTCCATAAAAGGTTTCAAAAAACAAACAAAAAAAAAAAAAAATGAGCGAAAAACTTGCACCCCCCCAAAAACTCGCCCGAAGGCCAAGGCTCATTTTAATCCGTGTGCTGGCTTCCAACTGTGTCGGCGTCAGCAGCACCGCCGGTCAAAAAGTTGACGGAAAGGAAAGCTTCATCGGGCAGAATGAGTGACGCCGAAGTTCGCTCGAAGCACCAGGGCGGCAACGCCTCCTGGCGGGCTGGGAAGTTGGTCAAACTTGGTCATTTAGAGGAAGTAAAAGTCGTAACAAGGTACCCATAGGTGAACCTGCGGTTGGATCATTACTGAGGAACATAGCTGCAGAGAGCGAGGACTGACGTTCGGCAACGCAGCGAAGGCCGCGTTTTCCGCACATCCTTGCGCGTTTTCTTCGACGAGTTCTCGGAGGCCAAGGATCGAATATTTGAGCTTTCTGCTGCCACTCCGCGCGCAATTCAAAGTCGAAAAGTCTGGCTCGCACGAGCTGGCTCGCGATCGGAACGACTAACGCCGCAGTCTTATCACGTTCGAGTGCTGTGAGTGCATCTTTCAATCTGCTGTGCAAGGACGACACGGTGGGAGGTTTCGGTTTCCACTGCGGCTCATTGAGATGGGAACAATTTCCGATGCGACAGAAGAGAAGGCGAGAAATGACTTAATGGTCAGTGGTGTGAGCGCACCTTTCGACATGCTGTGCAAGGAGGACTTTCTGATGGAGGTTCCGCTTTCCACTCATTGAGATGGGGCCAGTTTCCGATGCGACTGAGGCGAGAGCGAGGATTGACATTGCAGGTTTATGGGAGGAGGAATTCGAAACGCCTCGAATGCTCAAAGTCTGTATCACGAAAAGGCTTTTCCGTTCGTTCTACTTGGCTTCCGCTTCCCATCTTGTTTTACGTAATATGTCGGCGTTCGACGTTACTCCAGAACCGACCTCGCATCACCACCACCACCACCACTAGCAGCAGCAACAACGCGAGAATTCTCAATCGCGGCAATCTAGACCACAGCGGCTAGCGCTCCCGTTCGAGTGCGTGCGGCTGGAAGATCGCGAGCCCATAGATCCCAAGAGAAACGCCACCCTTTACGGCAGCATCGCGAAAGCTTTTACGACTCCATTCGAAGCAGCCGCGGGCCTGTCTGTGTCAATAGAGGAATACCTTTTCCCGACGCCGTACATACGAGCAGCGAGCCCTCCGCCTTCGCCTGGTCCGTCTTTGGCTTCCGCGCACCTCTCCTATCCGTACGCGACCGAAATGGGTGCGCGCCTCGTGACCTCTAGAGCACAACATCCACGACTCTCTCAAGAACAACATCCACCAAACCTCTTTATAAAATACGACGGGTGGCCGAAGCTTTGCGCGTCTAAATTTCCTCTATCAAAAGAACGTAAAACGTTCGAAGCGATGCGACCCAGTTGCTGGGAGACTTTGGGGTCTCTTTTTTTTTAGAATCCTTTAACGAGAGGGCTCAGCTCCTAGATGTGGATTTCGCGTAAAACGTTCTAGCGTCAGGAGGCACGTAGACTGTAGAGTTGCGGATGTCCCGAGAGCTGGGGTCCCGAGAGCCGGGGTCTCGAAAGCCGGGGTCCCGAGAGCCGGGATTCCGGAACTCTAGATCGCGAAATCCTGCGCTCCGCGCACTCAACAGATCGGGGGCGCTCGGAGAACGGGGCGAACGCGGAGAAGGCGGTGGAAAAGTCGGCGGAGTAGACTCGTAGGAGTTGCGTTCCAGATCCGCGTTCTCCAGGTACCGAGGGTCGACGTCCCGGCTAAAATGATTCAGGCGGTCGGCGCGCGTAGCTGTAGACGTGGCCACAGAGGCCCTGCGAGGGTCAGACTCGGGAATGCACAGGCAGAAGATATCGGAATCGCGAAATTGAGACGCGCAAAGCTTCGGCCACCCGTCGTATTTTATAAAGAGGTTTGGTGGATGTTGTGCTTGAGAGAGTCGCGGATGTTGTGCTCTAGAGGTCACGAGGCGCGCACCCATTTCGGTCGCGTACGGATAGGAGAGGTGCGCGGAAGCCAAAGGCGGACCAGGCGAAGGCGGAGGGCTCGCTGCTCGTATGTACGGCGTCGGGAAAAGGTATTCCTCTATTGACCCAGACAGGCCCGCGGCTGCTTCGAATGGAGTCGTAAAAGCTTTCGCGATGCTGCCGTAACGGGTGGCGTTTCTCTTGGGATCTATGGGCTCGCGATCTTCCAGCCGCACGCACTCGAACGGGAGCGCTAGCCGCTGTGGTTTAGATTGCCGCGATTGAGAATTCTCGCGTTGTTGCTGCTGCTGGTGGTGGTGGTGGTGGTGATGCGAGGTCGGTTCTGGAGTAACGTCGAACGCCGACATATTACATAAAACAAGAGGGAGGGGTAGTGCGTGTGGTGTGTGTAAGCAATGCGTTGAAGAGAGAGAGAGAGAGAGAGAGAGAGAGGAGAGAGAGAGAGAGAGAGAGTAGAATTCTAAGAAGGAGAGAGCTTAAACAAGGTCTTGAGCTCTTTGGTGTGTGTAGAGAGGGACGGAAACGAAGATACGATTTCTTGGGGGGTCGCGAGGAACGTGGGAAGCGGAAGCCAAGTAGAACGGACGGAAAAGCCTTTTCGTGATACAGACTTTGAGCATTCGAAGCGTTTCGAATTCCTCCTCCCATAAACCTTTTCTTTCTCTCCTCTCGATGCTAGAAGTTTACGTCATATAAGGTTCGAGACGGATGATACGCCCGCCATTCCGCTTCCTCCTTTCTGGCCCCCTCTAACGTTGCGGAAGTCGCAGAACACGAGGCTCTCGTTTACGTATTCTCGGACCGAGCTTTCCGTAAACCCTCGCGCTATGTTCTGCACGCAGCGGTAGTAGTCGAGCCGCGCAAGGTTCAGCTCGTAGTACAAAGCATAGCGGGTTCCGAGATGCGTATCCGAGGCCTCCGAGCTCGCAAGTTTTACGATCGTGCTAGATCTGGCAAACTTGTCCGAGGAGGTCGCGAGCTTGTACAAGAGGAGCAGGGTCGGAAGGACTTGTTCGCGCACAAATTCTTTGCGGCGCTTCTGTCGAACGACGTCGATCCCAAACTCGGCGATCGAATCTTTGGACGTCGCGGAATCTTTGTCAGCGAAGGTAGAGTCGAATGCAGACGTAGATTGCTGCTGCTGCTGCTGTTTCCTGGTGCTGCTGTTGCGGCTGCTGCTGCTGGTAGTAGTGGTGGTGGTTGTGGTAGTGGCGATCCGTCAATCGGCGGAGCGAGAACCGGGACTTGCCGCCCTGGGACGGTTGGCGCGAAGCTTGCAGCGACGGCGAAGACAGAGAAGTCGCGATCCCAACAGTTCCGATTCCGGCGGCCCCGATTCCGAGGCACAGTCCGAGCTGTCCGCTCTTTTGAGGGCCTTTTCGAGGCGTCCCGCGAACTCGTTGTAGGATTCGCACAGCTTGGACATGGCGTATCCGCCAACGGGAGCGCCGAACTTCTTCGCCTTTGTAAGATGCCCGTTACTGCCCCCGCCGCCGCTGCCCCCCGCCGCCGCCGCCGCCATCAACGTCTCCGTCGCCGCTTCCGTCCTTGTCGGAGCTCGTGCTCACGCTTTGCACTCCCAAGCTCTAGAGCGCTGGAAGTGGTCCAGACGGGGTTGTCCGCGTACTCGTATACGCAATACACCTTGGAGCGGCCGTCTGCTGCTGCTGCTGCTCCTCCTCCGGAAGCCTTCTCCACGAACATGGTGTAGTGTATGATTTCAGAAAGCCCGGCGGACTCTTTCGAGTCCACCGAGCGTCGTTCGGCGTCCAAGACTTGGCACACAGTGCCCAAGCACGCTACCTGTAGCAAATCCATGCGTAAAAGGGCGTTTTCGAAAGGGCCAAAACGGACCCATTTGGTGTAAAGGACAGGGCCCCGGATGCCACACTCTCGAACACGCCGAGCATCGAATGCGCCACTGCATGTTCGCGGGCCTCGTATTGCGAATTACGGCATCCCCAAGTATGGTCATCTTACAGCACAAGGTAAGATCGCTGGATCGAACGGCCTCGCCTGTGAGGCGCCCCTATACTTTAGGATCAAACTATGCACATTCCGATGACACGTGCATCGAACAGCCGCGGGATGCGAGTACCTGTAGCCAGAGGCCGTGAGAGAGGATTCTCTGGGATCGCGGGGTCGGGGATCGACGATCGCGGCTTGCGGGTTTGCGCCTCCCAGACGTGAGCTCCCGGTAGCAGCATTGCTGCATGCTGCGACTGCGGCTTTCTCGAAGAGACCCCAAGTTCGTGCCGCATACAGAACAAGGCCAAGAATCCACCTGCCGTAAAGCGTACATCTCGTTTGAAGCGTGCAAGAGAGAGAGCGTGAGAGAGAGAACGCGCGAGAGAGATTTCTTGCTTCTCCTCTTCTTGGAATATGGAGTATTTGGAGTGTAAATATCCTAGAAGAGGAAGACTTAAGTATCCTTTCTTAGAAAGATTTCGGATTTCCAA
This sequence comes from Zopfochytrium polystomum, assembly GCA_025765615.1. Classification (NCBI taxonomy): domain Eukaryota; kingdom Fungi; phylum Chytridiomycota; class Chytridiomycetes; order Chytridiales; family Chytridiaceae; genus Zopfochytrium; species Zopfochytrium polystomum. Next base: position 28,287 of record JAIVFJ010000080.1, read on the forward strand.
ACATCTTAAAGCGTTTCCCTCCTGCATGCTCTTCTCCCCCATACTTACGTTCCAGGTGTTTTTAGAGGGACCGTTTCGTGTTTTCCTCCTTGCATAAGATGTTCTAGCGTACCCATCTTCTACATCTCAGCCTCGCGTATCTTTCCGAGGCCAATGTCCACGGATTTTCGTGCTCGTGAATCCTACAGCAATCTACGCAGAAGTACGGACGTAGCAGATCTAGGACTACCACGAACGTCCCGGACTCCGCGTCGTCGTCGTCGTCGTCGTCGTTGTGCAAGCCTCGAGACGCAGGGTGGCGGTCGCGAGCGGCCCCGGACAGGACCTCCCGCACCCTAAACGTAGCAGGTGGGTACTCACCGAGGAGGGCGGGTCGCGCTGTCCGGCACCGACAATCCGCGACGCTCGTTTCGGAACGTCACGTCCATGAATCCGCGATCCGAGGGTCCCCGATTCTCGAATCGTGGCTCTCGGAACGTCGGATCCGAGGCTTCGAATCGCGGATTCACGAACGCGGCGTCTTGGAGCGCCAGATCTAGGGGTACCGATACCAGAGATTCGAGCCAAGCGTCTGCGGGAGAGAGGGATCCTCGGGGCTGGTCTTCCAAAGTCTTGGGCCGGTCCTGCCCGAACTTGGTGCTGCCCTCGAGGCGGAACATCTGGAGCGACTTGTAGACGCCGAGGTCCAAGACGTTCCCCCCCTAGCTGTCCGTCGACCCGCTTCGCCAATGCGAGAACGCTGGCGGCGCTATCGAAGACTTTGCTCGACTCGACGATGTGGAACTTGCGGCATAGGCGTTCCGAAACCTCCGGGCTCGCGCTGTAGTAGCTTCTGACGGTGGGACCTACCAGGCGCGCGATGACCCGCTTTGCGCGAAGCATGTCCTCGTAGTTCACGTCGTCGAGGTCCGCCTTGAAGCGCTGAGGCTTCGAACCCGCGACAACCTCGTAGAATGTTCTGCGATCTTCCGGAAGCGTCGAGTACCATACGTGGAACTCTTCGCGCGAATCAAAGGCCAAAAAGTCTCTAAACTTTAGATTTTCACGTTGCACTATAAACAAGCGAGGACGTTGGAGCTCGGAAGGGGGTATCTCCTTATAGCGCGCATATCTTGTGTAGGATACTATGGATCGACTCATTTGGGACGCCTACGCGTTTGCGACGCAGCTAGACGTGCTGGATTCGAGAGGAGGCAATTCCGCGATCGAGTCCGAGTCGGACGAATCCGCGACTTTGTCCTCGGACGAAGATGTCGCGCAACATCGTTCCAGAGTCCTCGTGGCTCTACCCGCGTCCTCTATTAACGTTGGCGCGTTGACGCGATCGAGCGACACGGGCCCTTGTAAATCTGAGAAAGCAGACTGGGCGGATTATCGTCGTTGTCAAAGACCACCGCATAGTTTGCGGCAGAGTCCACATTCACCAACTCAATTAGTGGCTAAACATCCTTTGCAGGGTTAACACTGCAAAGCACGCACGACTTGTGTCCGCTCTTTCTGTGCAAACAGGAGCGCTTGCGGCGAGGAAACCGCAACGCGCCCGTCGTCGCCGGCCGAACGACTTGACGTTCTTCAAAAGATCGACGGGAAGGACCGCGCTCTCTGGAGCCTCGTCACCGCCCTCGTTAGGAGCGTCGGGGAAAATGCGGTTCGTGTCCAGCGCGGGAGCGGCGTTCTCTTGGTCCTTGGACCATGGAAATTCAAACTCTGCCGTGCTGCCGCGTGCAAGGTTCCACGGTGTGGTGGCTTCGGCGTCGGCAGAGCCAGGCTCACGGGCAGGACGGGTTGGACAAAGTTGTACTGGATTGGAGATGGAGAAAATAAGAGCGGGGGGTTGACCGTGGGTTGGGTTTTTGTGAGTATGCGATTGAAAGGAAAGGGGAAGGGGGTCTTTGGGGGCCGATCCTTCAGCTCGTTTGACTTACTTCTGTTTCTTCCGACTCGAGATCTAGCTCATCCTCAGGATGTTTGTCTGGAAAGAAGAGTGGCGCAAAATACATGTTATGTTAGGAAGGGACGGCAAGGCCCCCAACAAATAAGAAGCAAAATCGAGAAGTAATTTGAGTCTCACCATCGTGGTTGTCCACAACGAGATCCTGTTCCACACACATAGCTCGTTGCAATGCGTGCGAGTCAAACTCTTGGCCGAGCGTCGACTTGCTGTCGTCCATTAAGCCTTCAGTTTGGCTGATCCTCTCTTTCAACTTCTCGAGCGGCTTGCGCTCCTTCGCCGAGCGGTTCGACGCGCTTGCTGGTTCGTTCGCGATCGGTTGCGCTGGCCTCCGAGAGGGCTCGTGCACTGGAGCACCACCAACGTCGACTCCGTCCAGCGAGCGGTGCGTGGATTTGCCGTGAGAAGCTCCGACTGAAGCGCCTCCTGAGGCGCTATCTGAAGTGTCGCTGGAGCGCCGCCGCCGCCGCCGCCTGCGCCACCGCCTAACCGCCTCTTTAACACTGTCCAGTGCTTGTTTTCGCGCACTCAGTGAAAAAGTAATTGACCTCGACGGCGGCATGACTGTTTACGACCGGTCTGAATGACACCTTGCACCCAGAGCACTTTGGCGTTCGCCAATTACCCTTGGCGCAGGAGACGATTTCTTGATGGCAGTGTCGGCAGAAGACTTCCTCAAACGAACTCTCGTGGAAATATACGTGGTCGTGCGAAATCTCCAAGTCCTTCTCCGTTTCGCAAGGCTGGCAGCCTTTCAGGTTCTTTCTTGCAGTGCCCAAAAGTGGCTTTCCGTGTCGTCATCTTGCACCCGATGCAGTTTTCGCACCCGTTGCAGTTTTCAGGAGCGGAGCTGGAAAAAATGGAATGAGTGGATGGCACGAACAACCTGGAGATAACAAACCCGATCCAAGGCGGTTCGAATCGAAACGTCTCTTACTCGAGAGAAAAGTATTTCTTGAACACAAGCCATTATGAGTTTCCGTAGGTCGTTCAACTTGCGCCTTCGCCTTTTGTCAGCAGTACGCCACGGGCGTTCCGTTGAGAACATTGTTGTTACCAAACTCCAAACCAAACAGCCGGCCAAAGTCCTGCGCTGTCTGGACGCCGTTTTTGGGGGGGTCGGCATAGGCCGGCCGCGCTGGGGTGAGAGATGAAGGGGGCTTGCGACGACGACGGCGACGGCGACGCAGACGACTGAAGCGATCCTGAGCGGCGCGAGCGACGACGACGACGACTTCGACGACGACTTGGACGACGGCGAGCGACGTCTGCGAAGAACGCGACGGCACGAAGGTCGACGACGACGACGACGACTTGACGCAACTCCTTGCGACATGCTGCCGGTGGGGGCGACGACGTCGACGAGAACGACGACGACAGTGACGATTCCGACCAGGGCCGCGATCTGTTCGTCCCAACGTCTTGGACCCGCCCGCGATGGTAGGCGGTGATGACGTCGATGATGGGGGCGATCTCGAGTTGGACGTGAACGACCGACGGCGTCGACGGCGACGACGACGACAGCAACGGTAGCAATGCGGATGGCGCCGCCATCGGCAGCGTCGGCGGCGGCGCGGAGATGGTCAGTGCCGACAACTGCCGCCCAGGACGGCCGAAACGGTTGTTGGTTGTTGCCCGCGGTCCAGTGGATTTGAAAAATCCTTTTTCGTGCACGAAGGCAGATTACAAAAAGGCGCGAAAAAAACAGGTTTTCGGTCGCTCGTACGTCAACGCAAATTTCCAAAATCCTTGCACCCTGCCGACAAGCTCAACTCGGTGCGTTGTGTGCGGCGCGGGGGGCCTTCCGACGGGGGGCTTTAGGGTATAGGGTCGTTGTTGCAGCTCGCGCTCGTTCATCTGCTTCATCTTTCTGGTAACCTCTTGCTGGTCCTCCCGACCCAGAGGGATCCAAGAAATTTGGGGCGGTTGGCTGGAGTACAAGTCCTGACAAATATAATAGATGCTGTGTTATGAGAGGGAAAGAGCCAGTGCCCCCTTGCAAGAGGGCAAACAACAAAGAATAAGAAGAAAGATGTTGTGGGAAGGGCACAGGGGAATGTTTAGCCGGCCTGGACGGAAAGTCCCCCGAGGAAGGGGGGAAAATGTGAGAATAGATGAGGAGATAAAGTGAGAGGGTGTGTGTGCGTGTGTGAGAGGGTGTGGCCCACAAAAAAAAAAAAACAAAAAAAAAAAAAAATTAGAAAGTACGCCACTCCTCAACTTGCGCTTTTCTCCCCAAACATGGGCAGCGAGACCCGCCCACCTCCCATCCTCGACCAGCGCGAAAAAATAACCGGGTGGGCACAGAGGACGTAAGAAGAAAGAGCGGGCGAAAAAAAACTGGGACGCCTCATTTCAAGCAACACACACTCGGAAGAAAACCCTCCCTCTTCCCCGCGAAACCGCCCCCAGCACGAGAAAAAAACATTCACCACCCAAACACGACCCTCAACACCTCCTCCACGACCCCCGGCGCCTCGTCGGACACGCCGTGCCCGGCGCCTCTGACGACGGTCATCCTGCTCCCCGGGATGCGGCGGTGCAGCTTCTCCGTCGCGTCAAAGCGGACGACGCGGTCGGCCGTTCCGGCGACGACGTGAACGGGGACGCCGAGGTCCGCGATGGAGCGGAGGCGCGAGGCCGGGACGTTGTGCGCGAGGACGGCGCGGAGCTGCTTGAGGAAGGCCGCGGGGGGTTGCCGCGGTTTGGTGAGGGCGACGCGGCGGAAGCGCTGGTTGAGTTGTGTGTGTGTGTGTGTGTGTGTGTGTGTGTCCGTATGGGTTTTTTCGGTTAGCTGCGGGAAGACACGCAAAAGAAAGGGAAAAAAAAAAGCAAAAGAGAAAGGGCCAAGCGTGCGGATTAAAGCAACTCACGTCCACCATCACGTCGCGGTTCGTCAGCCGCCTCCCGCCCCGCCGCCGCCGCCGCTCATCGTCGTCCTCGCTCTCCTCCTCGTCCTCTCGGCCCCACCCGCCGCCGCCGCTCCACCCGACCGCGCTCCGCGGCCGCCGCCTCAAACTCCCCGTCGACACGTAGTCGTCCCCGTCATCGTCGTCGCCGCCGGCAGCAGGAGACGGCGGCGACGGCGGCCAGTCGCTCGGCAGCGCGAGGCCGGCAGTCGAAGACGGCGTGAGGAGGGCAGAGAGGCGGCGGTCGGCGGCGGAGGAGGAGGAGGAAGAGGTAGAAGAAGTCGGGTGGGTGCGGATAATGCCGAACCCCGTACGGGCGGGCTGGGCCGCCTCCGTCGTGACTGGTGGTGGCGGTGACGGCGGCGTCGGGGAGGACCTGTCGCGGGAGCGGGAGCGGGAGCGGGAGCGCGCGCGGCCGAGGGAGAGGATGCCGAGCGCGCTGCGCGGGCGCGGGCGGCGAGCTTCGGTTCCAGCAGCGCGGTCGTCGCCGCCGTACTTCAAGTTGTTGTTGTTGTTGTCGTCGTCGGCGACCACGACGACGACGGGCGGCGCGGCCGGGCGCGGCAGCGTGACGGCGGCGGGCGGCTGCGGCTGTTGCGGCTGATGCTTGTTCAAGGGTAAGGTTGCGAACCAGGAGACGGGCGACGAGGTGTAGGCGGTGGACGCGGACGACGACGACGAAGTTGACGACGACGAGGACGACGACAGCGACGACGAGGACGAAAAAGACGACGACGCCAGCGACGACGCCGAGAACGCCGACTCAGCCGAGGAGCGGGAGGCCGTGGACGTGATCGACGCCGAGGGCGTCAGCTTGGGCTCGACGCTGGCTGGGGCGGCTGGGGCGGCTGGGGCGGCGTCGGGGGCGGGCCCGCCGAGGATTCCCCCGCGCGAGTCGGAGCTGCGGGCTCGGTGCAGACCGTTGCGGCCGAGTAAGCTGCCGCTGTTGCCGTCGCCGCCGCCGCCGCCGCCGCGCTGCCACGGCATTGGGCTCCTGGACCGCGCGGGGGACTGTGGGGGCGGGTCGGCCGCCGCCGGCGACGGCTTCCCCGACCAGTAGCCGATGGGGCTCGCTGCGCCTGGTCCGATCGCGGGCTGATCCAGCCACTCTTTCGGGTACGCCAGCTCGACGGCCCACGCGACGTCCGCGGCGTCGTCGCCGCTGCCGCCGTTGGGCAGCGCGGACGGAGTGGGAGACATTGATGGCGTGGAGGGGCGATCGGCGGCGCCGGCGGCGTCGCGGTCGGCGTTCGGCGGCTTCTTGATGGCCTGGACGAGCGTGTCCCAGGAGGGCATGGCGCGGCCGACGGCGGTGGTGGAGAGGAGGACAGCGGCGCGGTACCTGCGCTTTGCGGAGGGCAGAAGCAGCATTTCCTGGACGATCATGCCGCCCATCGAGTGGCCGACGACGTGCACGTCGCAGCAGCCGGTACCGCCGGTACCCCCGCCGCTTCCCTCGTGCGGCTCGCCCCACCCGACGTGGTCCATGACCCGCTCGACGTCCATGGCCATGTCCTTGATGGAAAACTGGCCCAGCAGCGTCGGGTCGGTGGTAGAGAATCCGATGGCGCGGTTGTCAATGACGAGGATTTGGAGGCGGCTGGGGTAGAGGGCGAGGAGGCGGGTGATGTTTGGGTACCAGCCGGCGCCGGTGGCGCCGAGGCCGCTGACGAGGACGAGGCGGGTGGGGCCGGTGCCAAAGAGCTCGTAGTAGATGCGGACGGGGAAGGGCGTCGGCTGGGCGGCGGAGGACGTTGTGCCGGCGGGTGGCGAGCCGGCGCCGACAATGACAAAGCCAAAGGACGTTGGGACGGGGTCGACGGTGTGGTCGATGCGGTCGAGCTCTTCTGGTGAAATCGGCGCGGGTGACGGTTCGGGTGTCGCTGTCGGTGCGGGTGCCGGTGCGGGCGGCGGTGAGAGCGTCGAGGTCGGTTTCAACGTCGGCGTCAACGTCGGCGTGGGGAGGGGCGGGACGAGGAGGGTGGGCGGCGGCGAGAGCGGCGGCTGCAGCGCTTCCGCGCTGTGTCTGTTGCTGTTGTTGCTCGCGTAGTCCAAGTAGAAGCGATCGGCGGCGGGGGCAATGAGGCTGGCCGAGCGCGGGGGTGGCGGCAGCGAGACGGGGCGGGTTGAAGGAGAAGGAGAGGGACGAGGCTCTGTTGCGGCCGCGACAGGGCGCGGGGAAAAGGACGCGCGCGAGGCGGAGCGGACCGGTGCGGCCAGCTGCGGGCGCGTCGGCGGCATCGTATGTGCTTGGTGGGGAGGATGGTGTTGATGTTGATGTTGATGATGATGTTGAAGATGTTGAGGTTGAGGTTCTTGCTGTTGTTGATGTCGCGGTTGTTGTTGCTCATGCTGCTGCTGCTGCTGCTCTTGCTGCTCTTGCTGCCTCGCTTGCCCTCGCGGGGGCACAATGAGCAGCAGCTGGCGTACAATGTCGTCGCGGTCAGCCGGGTTGAGGGCGGGATGGTGGTGTGGATGGTGTTCTGGATGGTGGTCTGGAAGGTTGTGGTGAGGGCGTGGGTCTGCTCCTAGTCGTTGTTGTTGTGGTTGTTGTTCTTCATTGCCGTCGCCGCCGCCGTCATCCCCGCGGCGGTGGTGGTCGTCGCGAGGAAGAGGAGGGAAGTATGAATAATAGTGATGGCGGCCGTTGTCGTCGTCGCCTTCCTTCTTGCCGCCGCCGCCGCCGACGGCGCCTTCTTCACCGCTGTGGGCGGCGGTAACTCCTTGGGAACGCGGCAGCTCCATTGTTGTTTCGTCGACTCTGTGCGTCGCTGTCTTTCTCTCTCTCTCTCTCTCTCTCTCTCTGTCTCTCTCTCTCTCTCTCTCTCTCTCTCTCCTGCCCTTCCTTCCTTTCTTTCTTTCTTGCTTTTCGTTCTGTTTTCCTCTGTCGGACAAACTGGGGGTGTCTTCCTCTGTCTCTCACTTCACGCCTAGATTCCTTCGAGTTCTTTGCTGCTTGTTGTTTTCCCCCACACCGTCTCCTGGTCTTCCGGTCCCTCTGTCTCTTTCATATTTATGTGATAAGTAGAAACAAACAAAGACAAAAACAGCAAAAGGAGAGGAGAAAGCCTCCTCCACCAACAAAAACAATGGTTTGTCTGTCTGTCGGCGAGGCAGACTCCTCGCCCCGCGCGACGCGGGTCTCTCTCTCTCTGTCGTCTCTCTCTCTCTCTCTGTCTCTCCTCCCCAATCTCGTCAAAAAATCCTCCACCGCGACAGACAAGAAATACTTGGGCGTGTGCGCAGTCACTCACACACACACACGCCATTCACACACACACACACGCACACGCATCCACGCTCCACCCAACCGTTTGCAAGCAAGAAAAAAAAAGCACCCATTGCACACAATACAAAGCACAAAACCAAATCTCACACGAACAGCAAGGAGAGGAGGGACGAAGGACGAAGGAGGTGGGTGGGTGGGTGGACTATTTATTTTACTTGGAGATTTACCCAAGACGCCACAAACAAACAAACAAACAAACAAACAAACAAACGAAAAAAAAAATAGAAGAAAAAAAAAATACAAAACAAAAAGGCTCGCAACAACTTCCTTTTCACACACAAACGCAAATCACGTGTTCGCGTCGCGTCGTCGAGTCGTCGCGTCGTCACGGACCACGCAGGGGGATGCTCTAAAAAAGGAGAAAATTGTCCAATTGCGCCTTTATTCTCAACCCTTCAGGTAGAAAAAAAAAAAAAAATTTTCTCATCCTCCTCGAAGTGTCGAGAAACGAAAACCTTCCCCAACCCTCCTTTGGCATCAAACATTCGTACTTCATCTACCACCGGTTTTGGCAAATACACAGTTATGGTAAACTTGCGGTGCAATGCACGAACTCCATCTAAAATGATGTCCTTCAACTCATCATGACCTTCAACAAGCCAATCTTTATCCTCCCCATTGCGGGAGAAGGTAAGATCTAAAATAACGCGATTCAGCTGCCTCTTGAAAGAAACCTGATGCCCAGCCAATGCGGTGACGAGGAGGACTGTTTCCCTTTTCCCCTCGAAAATTGCGTACAAATGGTGGGAGGGGAATGTCACAGAGCTCCCTCCCTTAGAGTGGGTGAGACTCTCGACAGAAAGCGAAAGCGCGGGAGAGGGAAGAGGTCTTGAGAGCTGCAGTGGTTGAGCAGGAAGACGATTTCCCATCGACCAACTGTGGTGATTGGTGATATCGTGACCAGTAGCGTGATCTCTGTAGTCTCTGGTGTCGTCTGCATAGTTGTCAATCTGATGGAAGGATTCTTCACGCCTTCGCTTGCTGTTCGGCCGTTGAGGAGAATTTTCGCGCGACATTTCGGAATCTGACTCGCTCTCTGAGGAAACAACTGGAGTTGAGGTGGGGTCGGCTGGAAGGTCGTCAAAGTCAGTTTTGTGTGAACCAGCAGAGACGTCGTTGGTGGTGGTTTCGGCTTCAGTCTGGGGGCCGCCGAGAGATTTGGTGACCGCTCGCCTGATCTCTCTCTTTCTTCGTTCAGTGTTGTTAACGCACTGCCAGGCTGCCAGATGGAATTAACGACTGTAAGTAACAGGTGGTGCAAGAAGGCGAGCTGAATGTCACGCACACTGACCTTTGACTTTTTCTCGAAGAAAACCAATTGCAACCTTTGAGTAGAACGCTGGGAAGGTGTCCTGGACGTACTTGACAGTTAGAATTGGCGGCAGAGCACCTCCACGTTCTGAACAGATTCTGTGCAGCTCAGCGGTGTGTGTGTCGGTCCACAAGGCGTTATAGTCTTTTTTTCTACACCTCCCTCCAATGGTGCTGGTGGGGGGGTTGCCGCTGGTGCTTGCAGGTGTGCTGTTGGGCAGCGGGTTTGCCGTTTCTCCCTTCTTCTTCTTTTGTTTGTCTTTTTTATTTTTCATTCTTACCTTATCTATTTGAGGCATTCCCTTATGTAAAAAATTCTGCAATGGTGCCGTTGCCTATCGCACCTCCTCGGTCCTCTTTCGCCAATCGCGCTCCAATTTTCCAGATGGCGCTCTAATCTCGAAGGAATTGTACAAAATCACCCCACATTCCACAATTTGTTGCTGAAACGGTGGCGCGCTCTAGCTGATAAGCAGCTCCATAATAGGGAGTATAGTAATCTAGAGCGCGTGTGTGTCTTTTAGAGCGTGATTGGAGAATTAGAGCGCGATAACGAAATTTAGAGTGGCACACCTGTGTGTATTTTGTTTTGGAGGATGTTTCCTGTTTTAGAGCGCGGACATTGCGAAGATGAGATGGAGTCCTATCAGTCTTATTGAAAGCACCAATCAGATTTGCCCTGCTCCTTCCCGCCCCTTCTCCACACATTTAGCGGGAAAAATTAATAAAATGCAAAAAATGCCCGAGATTCGCATTGTTGACTGGCAAGCGTGCTTTCTTCATCACTTTTCCCGAGAAGATGGAACGGCTTGTCACAGGGGACAAGTTGACGACGACTTTCGAGCTTTCTTTGGCATCAGTCCCGCCATGTGCCATGACCTGTGGCGACGTATCAAGCTGGCAGGGCGCCACGACGCGACCGCACCTCGGCACTTGCTTTCCGCACTCTTTTTGTTAAAAACGTATCCAACACAGCGAATAGCAAGAAGGACCCTTCGCGTTTCCAACCAGACCTGGCAAACGTGGTCGGACATTGGCTTGCAAGCATTGCTTGACATCACAGAGGTTTGCAGCGACATTGTTTACCGTCGCCATACGAATGTCTCTGAATCGGCACAGTTTTCCCTAGATGATCGTTGGGTGAAGTGGGATGCAAAAGAGTTTTCCATGTATGTTGACGGCATTGACATCCACGTCCCAGAGCTACCCAAGAGATCGAAAGCGGATTATTCTCACAAACTCAACCACGCTGGCATCCGTTTTCTGATTGGTACAGCAATCGGTGTATGCAAGATAGTATACGTGAGCCCAGGGCAGCCGTGTGGCGCGAATCCCAACCTGAAGATTGCCCATGATGACCTCCTCCCCCTTCTGAGCCCTGGAGAGCTCGTGATTGCAGACAAGGGGTTTCAGGGCGACGCTAGGATCATTTGTTCGACTGGGTCTTTGCGCAATGTCATCAATCGCATCATCAAGCGGATTGGTACACGGCACAAGAACGTAAACGGGCTGGTACGCGAATTTCGATGCCTTTCTACACAACAGTTTCGCCACTGTCGGCCCCGGTTGAATGAGTTCTTCAGAATTGTTTGCTTTCTGGTCAACCTCAAGCTGGAGCATGAGCCCTTGTACGATATTCGCGATGTTATTTTGCGAATGACCGAAGAGGATTCGCTGAGGGCTTCCACAGATGCAGGCAACTCAGATGAAGAATTGGACCAGGACTTGGTCGCTATGGAAAATGGGGAGGAGGAGGATGAGGACGAGGACGAGGAGGAGGACGACGAAGAAGAGGATTTGGAAACAGTTGGGAGATGGGAAGGTCACTGCGGCCAAGGGCCAGGGCCAGTGTTCAATTACGTATCGGTTTTTTCAGGAAAGAGGTTTTAGAGAATAAAAGCGAACTTGTACAATTTTCTCCTTTTTTAGAGCATCCCCCAGAAGAAAAAAAGAAAAAAACAAAAAGGAGAAAACCCATCGCTGCAACCACCACAAGGAAGGTGGCATGCGGAAAGGCACTGGAGCACCCTCTCCGCCGCGAGCGAAGCAGCAAAACGGCGCCTTTTTTTCTTTCTTCATAAGTTTGGGAATCGGTGGTGCGCGACGGCGAACAGTGGGACAAGATCAGACTGTCAAATGTGCTCCGATGATCTATCACGAGAAGCATTTTAGAATACATTATTGACGACAGAGCCCTTTAGACTGTATAAAATAAAAGAAAAAACAAACAATAGACCGCCCTGGGCACAACTTCATTGAAAGAAAAGAAAAAAAAAAAAAAGTCGCAGAAGAAGCACCAACAACAACAGCAAAACCGTTACAGAACAGTACTAATAATACATCTGCAGATTGACTGATTTGTTGGAGCTTTTCCTTTTATTAGATTTTGTTATTTTTTGGGCCAAGTGTGACACTACTTCTCGGATTAATCAGTCAACTATTGACCGATTGACGCAGAAAGGAGGGAGGGCGTTGTGTGAGGTCGTTGGGGGAAAGAAAATCACGAAAAGAAAGAAAAGAGGCACCAGCAGCAGAATGAACCGGCCCAAACAGCGAGTCCCTCCCCCACCGTCTTGGGTAGAAAGAGGGCGGCTCGCTCGGACAACAGTGCTACATCGCTACTGCCGGCTTTCTTCTCAACAAAAACGAAAAAAAAAACAAAAACAAAATTATCGGCAAAGACGAGAAAGGCTAGCGCTTGTTCGAGGTTTCGACGAGCGAGAGAGAGAGAGACAGACAGCGACAGCATTTCAAGCCAGGACGCACGCGGCGGCGTTGTTCGAGTACTCCTTCTGCACCGTGTACGTGATGCCGTTACCGCCGAGGACGGTGCCCTGCTGCGCGTTGCAAATGTCGCCAATCTCGCCCTGCGCGGTGTTGTACCACGCCAGCGGGCTGCCGACGACCGTGGCGAGCCCGACGGCAGCGTCGGTGGTGGCCTCGACGAGCTCGTGAGACGACACCGAGCACAGGTTCTGGAACAGAGTGGCTGCCGAACCGCAGCCGCCGGCGCACGAGCCGCCCTGGTCCGGCATCACGCCGTAGAAGAGGTACTTGGTCTTTGCGACCGAAATGTCGGAAATGTCGATCGTGCCGTGGTACGCGCAAAACACCTGGCACGATCCCTGGCCGCCCTGCGTGATCGAGTAGCCCGGCGCAAAGTGGATCGGGTAGTACGAGTTGGCGTTGGGCGTGATGGTGCCGGCGGACACGAGCCCGCGCAGGTACGACTGGATGTTGCTGTCGTCGATCGACGTGCCGGAGGGCAGGCCAGTCAGGCTGATGGACTTGATAAACTTGCCGCGGCCGATGCTCTGCGTCGGCGTCCAGTACTGCGCGAGCATGTCAAAGTAGGTCGAGTCGGTCACGCCAGCGTAGAAGCCTTCGAGGTCAGACGCAAAGTTGGCCGCACCCCACAGCAGCATGGTGACCTCGACGTTGGAGATGACCGGCCCGCCGTAGTACTTGAGCAGGCCGGCCTTTTGCGGAGGCTTTCCGGTAGTCGTCGCGGTGGCGCTTGTCGTAGTGGTCGTACTCGTCGGGGGAGGTTTGACCGAGGTCGTGGTGGAAGACTGGGCAGCGTGCGGTGTGCAGTGTGCAGCGAGAGAGAGTCGATTAGTGGAGATGCCATGCAACGCGCGCTGGCAACACACACATTCGCGTTTAAGCGCGTATACGCGCGAATGCGCACAAAACAAAGACGCGCGGGCACTGCGCAAACGCACATATGCATACGTATCTGCGCATGACAAACACACGCGCGATGCGCGCGCGCTGCGCACACGCTCATACGAACACACAAAAACACGCGCACACACACACACACACACACACACACACATACACGCACACGCACAAGCACACACAAAAAAACCCAAAAAAAAACCACACTCACGCAGCTCAGGCCGCAGACGGACGCGACCTCGCCGACGCAAATCGAGTCCCACGACGTGGACCCGCAAAAGCTGTCAGCGGCAATGATCTTGTCGGCGCAGGGGTCGCAGCCCTTTGCGAGCTTGGTGCCGGTGGTGCAGATGGAGTGGGCGCAGGTTGCGCGGCGGTCGAGGTGGCCCGCGGCGGCTTCGGGGAGCGCGGCGGAGACGGCGCCGGGGGCAAAGACGACGTGGTCCATGTAGCGGACGCCGGGGAGTTTCTTGTCGAGGACGACGACAGGGGCGGCGGGCGAGGCGTGGACGAGGGTTGAGGCGGCCGCGACAGCGGCCGCGACGACGACGGCGACGGCGTGCATTTTATTATTGAGTGTGTCTGTTTCCTATGAGGGATTTGGTGTTCGCTGAATCGCAGTATGAGGTGCGAGAGAAAGAGGAAGAGTGAGCGAGCGAGTGATGAAGGAGGTAAGTGGCGGGGGGGGGTTTTATAGGGTTGGGCCAAAGCGTGAGTGGGGATTCGAACTCGGTCATGTGCATCCGTTATTGCATTTGCTGCCAGAGAGAGACAGAGAGAGAGAGAAAGGGAGCGATGGGAAAAACAAAACGAAAAAAGAAGAAAAAAAATTGTTTTCCCTTTTGATTGCGGTTGGCAATAATATATGGTTGTTGCGCTGGAGCCTTTCGGGGTCGCGCACGGGGGCGCGCTTACACTCCCAAAAAAGGCAAGTCGAAAAGCCGCCTGCCGCCGCCGCCCGCCCGCTTTGAACGGTATCGACGACCGACGCATTGGGGCAAGAGGAGAGGAAGGGAGCATGTGGCAGCAGCAACACCCGGTGACCCCGCCCCGCGATAAGCAACAAACAAGCATATTCCCACCCGTTGTTTCTAATAATGATTGATGATGATGGACATGGCAGCAGACAAAGGGCAGCAGCAGCAGAGCAGCTGCGTGCGATAGCCGCTTTCTTTGCATTGAACAATTTTTGCGTGTGTGTGTGCGCGCGCGGGCGTGTGTGGGTGGGTCAATGAGCTCGCTCGCAAAAGACACCGCCTTGACTGTCTTCCTGTCAGTCCGTCAGCCAGTCAGTCAGTCAGTCAGTCAGTCAGTCAGTCAGTCTGCCTCTCTCTGCGTTGATTGGTTCCGGCCTGCTGCCGCGTGATGACGTACTACTACTGATAACAAACAACGAATCCAGCACTGCAGCACCACAAAGCTCACTCGCGCAAGCACCTGACTTGGCAGACCGACAGACAGAGAGCAACAATGCTGTTTCCCCCTCCCTCTCTCTCTGCTTGGACTCTTCTCTCCAAGCAGATAGTGAGTGAGATGTGGAAGAAAAAGAAAAAGGAAGAAAGAGAAAAAAAAAAAGAAAAAAATAAAATTAATAGAAGCAGAACAAGGACAAGAGCAGAGAGGAAAGGGACAAGCAGAAATCCCTTCACCGCGAGTTCTGTCTAACGCGAAGCAGTCGCTGCGGCACACGTCGCCGACGAGGTCCGGCACCAGCCCAAAGTACAGGAACTTTGCACGCACAGCTTGCGAGACCGATGTCGGTGACGTTGACGGTCCCGTGGCGGGAGGAGGGGTTGTCGGGGGTACAAAGTGGATCGCCTAGTACGAGTTTGCGGTGGGCGCAATGGTGCCGCCGGACACGAGGCCGCCCCGAAGTGCGTTTTGATGATGGCGGAGGTGATGTTAGGGAATTTACTCGTTCTAGGGGGTTGGTAATGTGCAAGTTCGGTGGTCGGGGAATGGATGTACATACACACTTGTTTCAACGCCATTCCGTTCAAGTGATGCCACCAATTATGGTTTCCGTAGAAGCCTGAGGCGTTTTGGGAGAGTTCGTTTTGTCTGAGAGTTCGACTACTGGCCATGCTCGGCGCACCAGCACGTGCGGTGAGGGAGCCGGATGACAGAGGTGGCCTTTCTGAGCCCTCGTTGCGGGTTGTGGAGGAGTCAGCCCTGAGCTTTGAGCTTTGTCCGTCGCTCCCTTCGTGGCCAGCCACACTACGTTAATTGATCTGGCCTGCCACTCTCCGTTTCATCCAGTGTCTGTGTGCTGGATTACCAATTCAAGAGGCGAGGTTTAAGCAGTACCCTTTTTTTTTTCAAGCAAGGGCTGTTTTCAAGTCAACGGGCATCCCCCGAATAATCCAATATTTGGGTGGCTGGCGGTGTGGGATAGCTTCTATACAGAGTTTTTTCAAATACCTACCATCAGCTTGATTCGCCAGTTTCTCCTCCTTCAAATGAGCTGGGATTTGATTTTGGACAAAACTGTTGAAATCCGAGTCCCCCCTGTGTTGCGGAGGAACGTGAAGGGTGGTGGAGGTCAGTTGATTCGTCTGGTCTGCAATCAACTTTTCTTTTTGTTCTTATCGATTATCATGGGGTTAGGGGAATTCCAACAAAACCAAAAACTCGAATTTCGGATATCCAAAAGGGAACGGCCCCTCTTTTTTTTTTTTTTTTTTTTTTTTTTTTTTTTTTTAATTGTTCCAGCCCCAGAGGGCTGGCACGAAGAGAAAGAGCCATTAACGGTGAACCGTAATGGACTACGTCCAGGTATCACCTCAGCAAACCCACCGCATGCGCTACGGACTTACAGGGACATCAGGCACCTCCACCGCACATAAATCCACAATGATCAAAGGAGAAGGGAAAAACACAGAATCAAGAAAATAGAGAAGTGAGTCTGATGGAGGTCAGTGTAAGAGAGGAGAGCAGCTGTGAAAAGTCAGAGGGTTGGGATAAGTCAGATTAGGCAACAGCCCATGTCAAGATTGAGAAGGGCAACAGTGGCTCAGTGAACGTCAGGGGGCTCAGCAGGAGATGGGTGACGAGTGGCTCTTGCTTGTTGGCAGGAGGGAAGTTGTATTGTGTGTTGAAGCCAGATAATGCCTGCAACAAGTTTTATGCAGCTGAGGTAGTGGTCAATCCATCTGGAAGAAGCCTTGGTGTGCAAAAGCCAGATGCCTGGGCAAGTGTCAGTGGAGTGCTGACGACTACATGTGGTGCAGCGAGGTTGAGAGAGTTGTGAAGAGCTGTTACGAGTTCTGTGGGAAGATGGAGTGGGAGGGAGGGAAGAGTTGACGTTTGAAGAAGACAGTGAGTGAGAGGCTGCAGAACGAGGGTGAGAGGCCTGGGAATTTGGTGGAGGGGATCTGCAGGGCTTGGAGTGCTTGTCGGAGGGCTTGATGGACTTTGACTTCTCCCAAGAGATAGTGTTGTCGCAACGGGGGATCCAAATAAGTCGATGGGCGTCAAGAAGGAGCTGATGGAAAGCAGTGACAAGGGCTTTAAGGACAGAGGCAGCAGGGTTATCATGTGAGAACAAGGTGTCATAAAAGGATTGAGGGATGAAGCCATGAAGGAGGGAGAAAAAATTGATACAAGATTGATGATCAAAGAGAAATTCAGGGTGGGAGAGCCAGTAAATGGGATGGGCTTGGGGAGGAGAGCCACCATGAGGTGCAGGAGGAACAGAGGAGGAAAGAGTTTCAGCAAAGGTGTTGCAAATCATGGTAATGGCGTCCCTGTTGTGTAGCAAGTATGTTTTATTTCATTGATGGTTGAGCATACTTCAGTGCTAAACTCACTTCTTCAACAATATGATTTACTTTTTCTATATTCAAAAGCGATTTTAGTAAAGCACGTAGAATATACACGTAAATCTTTAATAACATGGTTTTCATTAATAGAAGTTGATTTTTAATATAAGTACTACACATTCTTCATTCGTATGTTCTCGACCTTTTTTATATCCAAAATAAACGGCATCTTCACCAAAGTTGTGAAGAAGTAGTTCTGATTTAAAACTATTTGAAGAAAATATTGCTTTCAAGTGTTTGGAAACAGCAACCCCAAAAAGGTTTTCCATAATATTTTCCTATTAAATGCCATAATTCTGTTGGAAACATTTTATATCATACTTCTTATTATTCTTTCATTTTTATTTTTTAACTACGTTCTAGAATGTTAGGAATTAGTTTCGAGAATGAAGTATCGATGATGCTATTTTTGGAAATCAAAAACATATATATTCGTTGACAAAAAATGTAGTCGCATTATCAAAAAATGAATCCTTCATTTGGTTACAAGGTAACAAACACAAAATGAACGTACCAATTAACGAAGAATTCAAGAAACTTTTTCGATATGCAGACCCTTTCTTCGTTGTTCACGAAATGGTGTATTCTCCATCAACTAAACCGTGGTGGCACGTTCTTCGATTCGTTCGACATGCTTTGGCGCACGCTGTCTTAAATGGTCGTGACGATATTCTTCAAGAAACGATTGCTGGAAACATTCGCAATCTGTTGCGACTTGCTGGTTTCGATCTTGGCTTACATCGATCTGAATATGAAACAATTGTGTCAGACATTTCGTACTATTCTCAAGGCCGCATTGATTTGACGCAATCGTCAAGTGATATTCTTCAAAACCTGGAAACGATTTCATTTCAAAATATGAAACAAGGATTTGACGATGATGCGCGAAACGGCGATCCCTCTATTCACATATTCTTTCGTGCAGTTTATGAACTGGTTGCATCTCGAAGTGGCATTTGGAAAAGTTCGCTGAATGCTCGTAAACGCGAACTGGCATTACAATAAATATTTTTGCTTCGAGAATTTGAAAAAAAAATTTCAAAAAAAATAGAGTAAGAATTTCAGATCCATTCGATAAAAACCTCGCCATTTTCGTCAAAAAGTCGAGCTATAAGACACGACACAAGTATCGCCAAAAAAATTGTAAACAGAAGTTTTATTCATGACGATGAAAAAGTATTGCCGTCAATTGGCGTGAAAGGTCATCAGACACAGTGTCGTTATCAAGGTCTGATTTGAAAGTCCAACCAACCCACCTAGCACGACTATTGACAGCATCAGTGATATGACCAAGTTTTTTACAAAGAAGGTCTCGAATATTACCACGTTCTTTTGATTTGAGTGATAGCCAATTGACACGAGCATATTCCGAGATAACGACAGGAACTTTAACGAATTTTCCTTCATCTTGAACTAAATGCTCTTCAATGAAGTTAGAAATTGGATCGTTTCGTCTCATTTCTTTACGAGTTTCTTTTTTAATGTTTTCAGAATAAACAACTCCATCAGATTCATACTGTTGATAGTATTCCAATAATATGTTCATGAAATCGACGTTCCAAGTTCTCATTTTTTCTTTCAATAGTGGATCTTTTAGTTTGAACAACTCACCAGTAACATCACTTTCAGAATCGACAAAAGTAACAAGAAACTTGAGTAAGTATATTTTCGACCAGAGATCATATCGATTTGCATCCATCGGTGGCCTTTCATTGTAATTCAAAAGCAATTTAAATTGGGCTTTGCATTCGATGATACGAGCATAATATAGCGTTCTACAGGTAATTGCGTCATTACCAACCAAATTTTTGACAAATGATGTATTTAACTGTTAATTGTCATCAATCTCGTTGAGAACCATGATTCTTTTTTTTCCAAATCCAAGCAAATCAGGTTGAGGGGCACATGAATCAGGACGTTCACCTTGAATAAAAGAGCCACCTGTTGTTCCAAAGTAATCACCAAGGGTCACTTTAAGCAAATCTGTTAAAGCACCTTTACCATTTCGAGCATTTCCAGTGAAAATACCAAGTCGTTCTTCTCTATTAATTCCAACTAATGTCGAAAGAAATTCTCTATCGGCTTCATTTGGAATAATATCTTCAAAGAACTTTATCATCTCATCACGTTTACCATTCCCATTCGAATCATATTTGTAGCCAACAGACATCGTTACAAAATCATCGTTATTATTTGGTCGAAATAGTTTTTGTGTCAAATCATAAACGCCATTGTCAAATCCAATCAAGTATGGATTGCTATCAATTTTGTCTTCAAATTCTTCATTAATGAAAACCTCTTGCCAAGCTTGAATGACATTTTTTCTGTTGGACATATCACCACAAGATCGTTTAATTTTGCTTATATGAGATCGAAGAACCTTTCGTTTTTTCAGTTGATTCTATTTTTTTGTAATCTTTTTCAATCAATTCAAATATAAACTCCATTTTTGGATGTAGTTTTCCATTTCACGTTTTCCCATTTGTACCAAACATGCTTTTCATCAATCTTTCCAATGTATTCAAAGCAGCAGGAGCTTTGTTGATCGACATAATACTTTACAACATCTAATAATCTTCGATGGCTTGTGTTACTAATATATTCTTTCAACTTAACTTCGTCGTCAAAAAGGGCTATAGTAATTTCATCTGCATCAGGATCACCATCAGCAATTGTGTAGTTGTTATTTTGGATATTAATTATGTTTGTAATGCCGAAGAATTGATTCAATGATTTATATTCACTGGGAATGCTCAAAGCCAACTGAGGAAATACAGAGTTACATTTTATACATTCAGCACGATAACCACCTTTATTCATAATATGCTCGCTTTTACAGCCATCTTCGCATTTTCTGAAGCTTGGAAAAAAAGCATCATCAGTCATTTTCGATCGAAGTTCCATAGAACCAGAAGCAACATTGTTATCTTCAATTTCTGAAATTGTATCTCCACAATATTCCTGCGCATAAGACTTCATTTCTTCGATAACTTCATCTCTGTCAACAGTTTCATCAGGTGCGATATTAGGCTCCCAATTTGAATCCATTGGTTTATTTACAAGGTCAATTTTGTAGCCTGTTTCTTTTTAAAACCACAGCTTCAATGTCTCGTAGCATTGTGTCCACATTACCTTTCACACTACTTTTTTCTATAGTCATACCATCAAACATTAAAGTACCTACCTTCATTTTCTTGCTAGTACAAGTCTTTTGCATTACCATCAAGATTTGATTTTCAATATTCTGCAGCACAAGAGAAATTTTACCAGATGCATTGCATTCTTCATTTACTTTGATAAACAGACGTGTAAGTTGGTTTAATGAGAAGCTGTCCAAGCAAGTGAGTGTAAATCAACTTGTGCATTGCTTGAATATCGTCATTCTCAATATGACAAGTATCTTCATACAAAATACACAGGAAAGCTTCTTTCGTCATGCCAAATTTTTAAGAAATCCTTCACGACGAGTAGTGTAATCTTGCAAAATTTTATTGGTAGTGTCAAGCGTTTTTTTAAATTAACTGATGCAAAACAGGATGGCAATTTTTGATGTCAATATCGTAGTAGTGACCATTAACAAGATATTCACGAACTTCTCGTTTCAACCCTTGCAAGCCATTATCTGCATATAATCTTCCAAAGTTGTCTTTCTGCTTGTAAACTACGATACCAGTACAAGCTCGAACTTTGTCCTTGGTTTCATCAGTAATATCATCGCCATTTCTGCTTTTTATAGAAGAACATTTGAGAACATTTTCTTTACGAGTGATATCAATGTGTTCACGAAGTTTTATGACCATGATATTTTAAAAACAAAATGTTTTTAAATGAGAAACAAAATTATTGTTTTTATACAATATGCTAAGTGACACGTACAACGAAATTTCACGACTCACACGAATTTTACAAAGTGAAATGTCAGAATTAGAAAGCGTAAGATTGAGAATAAGTTTTCTTTTTAGTGAGTTATAATAAACATGGCTTCTATGCAAAGCGCAGCATTAAAGTGGGCTCAAACTGTTGAAATGTTTGTTCATTATTATTCGTGTTTGTTAATGCATTCAAAAAAATTGAATTTCTATCAGCATATGACTTAAGAAACATGAGTCGAAGAAAAGCTAAGATAGAACAATTGTTCTCACGACAGCGAGAATTCCCAAAGCCAACAAACAAACGCTTCAGGGGTGACTTGTCACACAAGAAAAGACAAATTGTGGTTGGAGGTAGTTGTCAGCAACAGGGCAGGACAGGACAAGGCAGACAAGGAACTGAGAGGAGTGATGATTGTATTGGAAACAATAATTCACTTGAGGGATGGGACAGGTCCCCCATCCCCCTTTTATACCTTTTGAGAGTCTTCCTTGTCAAGACTGAAAGAAAGTTCCAGAAAGAGCAATTAGTAATACAATGATACCAATGATACCAATGACAACAAGACAAGTCAGGAAAGCAAAGAAGGTTCCAGAAGGTTCCAGAAGGTTCCATGAAGGAACGTTCTAGAAGGTTCCAGAGGTTTCCAGAGGGTGATTCATAACATTCACGATCGTGAGTCCAATAGTGCATCTCAGCATTGGCAAGAACGCAGGAGGCAAAGGCAACAGGTTGTCGCTTCTCTCGATTATGGGGCTCCTCAGGGTCGACAATGTAAAGGGCAGCGGCATAGCATGAGGCATTGACTTCAATGAGGAACTCTCTTGCCTCATCTGACTCCACCTCATCTGTGAGACTGTGCTCTCTAAATCTCCTCACCCTGGGCTGGAGGTGGAAATAGAGCAATGACCTAAATACCAATCCTATCTAATGAAAAGGGCAAAAGAAGGTGTCTAGGGGTCACCAGACAGGAAAATGTATTTGGAGTCTACTAAAGCCCATCATCAAACACAAAAGAAACTCTTTAAACACAAAAAGAGCAGTTATCACACATCTAAAAGGGAAACATAAGAAAAGTGTGACAAAGGTGGCACAATCACAAAAGAAAGTGCAAAATGCCTCTGGTCCAAGACACAGAGAAACCCCAATGGTAAAGCCAAAGGGACCGAATCACTCGGTAAGCAATGAGACTTAGGGCAACAAAGGGGGCGCCTAAGGCAGCACCAACCAATCTGTGCCAGCTCCTTCCCAAGGCAGAAGCCAAGGGGGAAGGCAAGAGAGTGGGGAGGAAAGTGGCCAGGTCCCAACCTGTTGGAGCCACCACCTTGGAGCACCAACTCCCTCTCTGCCAAAGACAAGCCTAAGTTGGAGGGGGTTGGACACAAAGGGCAAACACAAGGAACAGTTAGTGTGCAGAGATGCCTGTTGGACCAAACCAGAACTGTTTTCCACTTAACAGAACCAGACACATCTTGTCTCACTCCCAGGAGAGGTTCCAACTCAATCCAAGGAGGGGGCACACAGGGTGGGAGACAGTGGGACTCTTCTTGCTTCATCCTACAAGGACACAGACATCTGCCTCACCAGGCCAGAGGAATCCCCTATCTTAGAAGCAAGGAAGGTTAAAACCCACTCCCACACACAAGTGTGACACCATGACATCACAGGCATTAATCTGAGAGAAAGAGGGTCTGAACCCAGTGAAGACCAGGCCCACCAGAGGCCACAGGAGCCAACAACCAGGGAGATGGGGGCATACCTGAGAGACCATTTCTGCAGCAGTACCTGACCAGCCAACTCATTCATATCACCTTGAGAGACCTGGATTTGACTAGATGTATTGACAGGAACCTAGAGGCACCACCACAGATTTACCCTCTATCCTTCCATCACCAAGTGGCTCCTACCCAGTCCAACCTAAGCAGCATGCAGAATGGTGAGGTGCACTGGGGCTTGAACCCAGCACACTGCCATGATGGCCAAGAGGACTTCAACCTGTCACACACCAGGGGCCTGCCACCCCCAGCTCTACATACAGTCAGGAAGAAAAGGGCAGGCAAGGGACTTCAGGTACAGTTCTCACAGTCAACAAGAAGGGGGGGCAGCAGTTTAAATAGGAGAGGGTTGGAATCACAGGGATGTTATGAATCACCCTCTGGAAACCTCTGGAACCTTCTAGAACATTCCTTCATGGAACCTTCTGGAACCTTCTGGAACCTTCTTTGCTTTCCTGACTTGTCTTGTTGTCATTGGTATCATTGGTATCATTGTATTACTAATTGCTCTTTCTGGAACTTTCTTTCAGTCTTGACAAGGAAGACTCTCAAAAGGTATAAAAGGGGGATGGGGGACCTGTCCCATCCCTCAAGTGAATTATTGTTTCCAATACAATCATCACTCCTCTCAGTTCCTTGTCTGCCTTGTCCTGTCCTGCCCTGTTCCTGACAAGGGAGGAGAGGAAAAAGGAGGGAAAACACATACAAAACAACAAAACAATAAATAAAACAGTAAAGAACAGAATGGATGGGTGATTCACCAAATGGGGCTGAGCCATCAACAAAGAGAGACAGCTCAGAGAATCATGGGGCCATTTCTTGGCAGACAGCCACCAGAGCAGAGTGGAGGGGGGGGTGGAGGAACTGGCAAGAAATGATTGGTGCAGACAAGAAGACACTCACCACAGCCACAGAAAGAAAGGAAGACACACAAAGCGAGACAGTAAACAAACAACTAAATAAAAGATAAAACAAGAAAAAGAGCCAAAACAAAAGAAAATACTCATTGAAAAAATAATTAAAAATCATCAACAGAAAGAGAAAGAGAAAGAAAAGCCCTGTCTTCTCATACCACTCATATGAGGCATTACATCATGGTAGCTGGGCATCTGGACTTTGCACTTCTCCCACAGAGGTGGTTCAGTCCTTAGTCATTCCAAAAGTGAGGGGTTATTGGCTGAACATGCTGGACCTTGCAGCCCAACAGTCAGCATGTCTCGAACTTGGCACCTTCCCAATTGAAGGGGGCGCTCTAACCACGAAGCCCTATGCCAGCGGTTGAGCAAACACTGGGTCACTCGGTCTGCAGCCATTGTACAGAATAATAATAATAATAATAATAATAATAATAGCCCAAATAATAATAGTGACAGGTGACGCAGGCGCGACAACAAGTGTCAGTCGGTGGCTTATGTGGACAACCAATAATAATAAAATAATAATATATACAGCAGAGTCCAAGCCGAATGCGTGTATAACGCGCTTCAAGACGGGTGGATAATCCTCACAATTATCAGTGAAAAAGTGGGTATACACTCTTTTATTTGAGGTCACAGGCTTGACGGCCTGTTGTCCTCACACATCGACTTCCGACCCAACTTTGTTACCAATCCTCTCACAACAGATCCTCCCAGCCACTTCCTTCATCTCAAATACCCCAGTCTTGGGCCAACTTCAACGACAACTGCGACTCCTCACAGGTCTCTCTCACCATTTTGCACTTCTGAACACCTCAGCCTTTGCCCACATCACCCACAACCCTGACCTAGTTCATTGGGAAGCCACATTTCTTGTTCTCCACTCTGAAATTAAACCCTCTTCCCTCTTTGGCACCCTCCCTGACTCTGCTCGTCGCAAGCATCGACTTCAAAATACTCAGCAACACTTTGCCCACCCAAAAAGTTCTACACCAACGACACCCTCACGTCTACCCTGATGGGCTCTGTTGGCGATGCCACGCTCTGGAAACCACAGAGCATGTCTGGCAATGCCCTGCAGCTGCTGACGCCATTGCCATGATTTGCAGCACCTTTGCTGAAACTCTTTCCTCCATTGTTCCTCCTTGCACCTCATGGTTGCTCTCCTCCCCAAGCCCATCCCATTTACTGACTCTCCCGCCCTGAATTTCTCTTTGATCATCAATCTTGTATCAATTTTTCCTCTCTCCTTCGTGGCTTCATCCCTCAATCGTTTTATGACACCTTATTCTCACATGATAACCCTGCTGCCTCTGTCCTTAGAACCCTTGTCACCTTTTTTTTAAATTTTTTTTTTTTATTGTTCCAGCAGAGGGCGTGCCTCGTTGAAACCTCCGCTGCCACTTCTTGCCTTTGTTGGGCCATTTTCTGCCCCAGTCCCAACGACATTCGGCCAGGAATGGAGAGGGAGAGGCAGAGAGACAGAGAGAGCAGAGCAACAAAGAAGAGAGAGGAGAAGAGAGAGAGAGAGAAGAGAAGAGAGAGAGAGAGAGAGAGAGAGAGAGAGAGAGAGAGAGAGAGAGAGAGAGAGAAATGAATTTTGATCATCTTTTCCGTCGTGCAAAACCCTTTATCGTTTTCTTTTCAAAAACAAACTACATACACATAAATACAAAGAACTCTGACGTTGTGCATTTCCGCTGGCCTCGGCTCGCAAGGCCGAGTGGCGGCGGTGGCTGGCGGGAGCTCTTGTGCCAAACAGGGCTGGCTGGCTGGGCGGCGACGCGACAGAGAGAGGGAGATAGAGAGAGAGAGAGAGAGTGGGAGAGAGAGAGCGAGAGAGAGACAACATTTCCGACCGCCAGACAGACAAACAGCTGCCCCGATGTGACAACAGACACACTGTCAGTTTTCACCTTCCACGATTGGGAAAGGCCCATGCAACAATGAACGAAAGAGCGGCACGCCGCCGATTGCACATTATTCAAAATAATATATAAAATAGCACATTATGCAAATTTCATAGAAGAAAGACAAAGGGAAACAAACGCGATCTGTCGGCTTGTCTGTCTGTCTGTCTGTCTGTCTGCCTGTCAATATGGTGGTCTGTCTGACTGTCTGTCTGGAGGGCTTACATCGCGATGTTGCCCCTTGTGCCCGTCCAACCATCGCAACGGGCCAGCTTGGAGAAGGAGGCCGGCCAATTAATTCAATAAGGGGGCAGCACCCACACATCAGAGTTTTCGCCGCCTCCGCCGCCGCTGCCGCGACCGTTTTTCGCTCGTCCCTTCCTTTCCTTTCATGCTCGCCGCCGCCACCGCCGCCGCCGCCGATGATTCCGCCCCGCATGGCCCTGCTGGCTATCGTCAGCGCCGAGACGGCGTCATCTACGACGGCGACAGCGCCGCCATCATCGACGTGGCCGATAGCAGCAGCAGCACCAGCAGCAACCAGCGACTGGCACGCAGAGCCTCGCCGCCTGGTATGTTTGTTTTCCTCGACCACAGGAGGGGAACCACAAAACGACTTGAAGTGAATCAAACCGCCTGGCAGCAGGCAGTTGGGATGGAGGAGAAGGAAGGGTACATACAGCCTCGTGTGCATTGTGTTATTGCACTGTGCGGTCGCTGTACCCAGACCGGCGGGGTCTAACCAGATCCCTTCATCGTTTCCGCTGCTTGTCTCTCCCGAACTTTATCACTATATCTTCTAACCTTAATGCCTCTGTGTCGTGTCGCGGCTTCATCCGAAACGCAGCAGGTTGGACACTTTTAGGCTGCTACCTAGAAAACATGGACGGGCCGCGCATCATGCCGTCCACTCTCCTGATTTCGGATACGGTCACGCCACAGGTCTGCGCAGACCTGGCCACGATTGCCAAGAATCCGGTCTTCTCTCTCGAGTTTGGTTCTACTCCCGAGTGTTGGTCTAACGGCACCTTCATCAAGTCAGCGCTTGGCCCTGCAAAGACTACAGATCTATGTGGGACGCTCTGCCAGGCTGGATCTACTGACTTATGTGGTGGAAACTGGTACATGATGGTTTACGTTCAGTCCTCCCTGGTTGCGACGTCCACCTCCCGGACCGTCGCCACCACCGCCACCTCCTCAAAGCCAACACTCCTCACCTCTGCCTCCGCCTCCGCAACTACAACTGCCGGCGCATCTTCTCCCGTAGTATCACCACTCGACGCAAACGCCTCCTCCTCCCCCATCGCGTCGACGACAACCATCGCGCTCATCGCCGTCGGATCGGCCTGCGCCGTCCTCCTTTTGATCGCTGGCTCCATTTTCTTGCACCGCTCTCGCCAGGAGGAGCGCGCCTTGAGGCGGGAGGCTGCCGCCAGTCTGTACGTCGCGGATCCCGTCTCCAGCCAGACGCAGTTCCTGCCGAAAAAGTTCGGCTCCAACTCCTCAACCTCCTCCGGCCCCGCCACCCCTTCCTCGCTGCGCCCTAACCCCACGGTGGCGCCCTCCCCGCTGCTGTCGTACTCCCCCGCAAACTCGACGTCCTTCCTTGTCGGGGCGCCCCCCTCGGCTGTCACCGTCTCGACCGGAGGCCTTCCGTTGGAAGGCGGGAACGGATTCCCTGGCTATTACGACGAGACTGGCATGTATCACTTTTATGACCCTGTGCAAGACCAGGCGTACCAGGAGTCTCTGAGGGCGGGGTCGGCGTCCGCCGCTGGTGGACGGAGCTACTAGTGGATTTCTGTTGGAAGTCTGTGCGGCCTTGGATGTGTTGGCGCCGTCACGGCTTCGTTCTTCCTTTCTTTCTGCTCAATTGGCGCTATTTCGTGGTACCTACCTATATGCCCCGCTTTTGACCAAGCACTCCTGTACGCCTTTCTACCCAAGGCCCGTCACCACCCGCTCCGTTTGGCGTTCTTGCCTCCTTGTATGGCGCTTCTACCTTCATGTAACTCTCAAAACGTTGCTTTGATTGAATGGTTTTTGGCGTTTTTCCCCCTTTGAAGCCATTGCACTGTTGAGTGTGTTCTTTATTTTTTGCTACAGTTCGCTTTTTTGGTTGCCCGATTTTTTTTTGCTTGTCGTCCCTTGTCTGAGCTGCTTGCGAGTGTGCTGGGCACACCCGGCAGGCGTGCTTTTCCCAGTTGCACCCATACTCTCACGCACCTTCCACCCTTCCCTCCTTTGCGCCCGCGGAGCAGTAACGCAAACCGAAATATGATTCGCTTCAAATCACATCCGGGAAACCGTTGAATGCCGACGGAATCAGATGACGAGCGATTGCATTAGCTGGAGGGTTTCGTCGTAGTCACGCTGTTTCATCGATCGCTCTGTCAACTGTTGTGGATCGATCGACGGTCGGAAACGAAAAACCACAGTTGCAGTTCTCTGATTATAAAGGCAAGAAGTGTTATTCGCAAACAACAAAAAAATAAGCATACCTGTCATAAAACTGCAAGGAGTTAGTTTCGAAGGCGTTATGACAGTCCATTTGTGGCTAACCTGCCTTTTTTACTGCGACTAAGGTTTGGCGGATTTTCGGTTAAATCCGCAATCCAAGCTTATCCCATCTGCTGTGCGGTTCAGGAAACGAAAAATTTGCTCAAACCGCAGGGCGGTTAGATTAAGGCGTTAGTCCAATTGAATCCAGGTTAACAGTTTGATTCAGCTTGGTTACCGGTTAAACCATGCTGCGTTTAAGGGGGTTTGGTTTTTCGCTTCGGTTACAGTTAAGCCGTTGTGTGAGACTGTGCTTTCTAAATCCTCACCCTGGGCTATGGGTGGCAAAATAGAGCATTGACCTAAATGCCATCCTGAAAAGTGAAAAAGGGCAAAAAGGAGATGTCTAGGGGTCACTAGACAGGACAATGTATTTGGAGTCTTAAGAAGCCCAAGAAACACAAAGAAACTCTCTTACTACACACAAAGAGGAGACTCTCACACTCAGACCAAAGGCAACTGTGAAAGGGCAGCACACTAGCAAAGAATGTGCAGGGTTCTCTGGTCCATGACACAGAGTGGGCCCAATGGGAGGCAAAAGCCAAAGCCAAAGGGGACTGGGAAATCTGGTAACAATGCTGGAGGCGCAAGATGCAGCAAGCTCCAGGGAGCGGCACTAAGTGCAGCACTCCAATCCAACTGAAGAAGACAAGAGAGTGGGGAGGAAAGTGGCCAGACCCTGGTCTGTTGGAGCCACCACCATGGAGCAAGGCTCCCTCTCTGTCAAAGACAAGCCCTAAGTTGAAGGGGGTTGGACACAGAGGGCAAACACAAGGAACAGTTAGTGTGCAGAGGTGTCAGTAGAATTAAATCAGATCGGTTTTCCACTTAACAGGACCAGACACAACTTGTCTCACTCCAAGGAGAAGTTCCAACTCAATCCAAGCAGGGGGCACACAGGGTGGGAGACAGTGGGACTCTTCTTACTTCATCCTACTAGGATACAGACATCTGCTTCACCAAGCCAGAGGAACTCCCTATCTTAGAAGCAAGGAAGGTTAACACCCACTCCCTCACCCAAATGTGGCACCATGACATCACAGGCATTAATCTGAGAGAAAGAGGGTCTGAACCCAGTGAAGACCAGGCCCACCAGAGGCCACAGGAGCCAACAACCAGGGAGGAGGGGGCACACCTGAGAGACCATTCCTGCAGCAGTACCTGACCAGCCAGCTCATTCATATCACCTTGAGAGACCTGGATTTGACTAGATGTATTGACAGGAACCTAGAGGCACCACCACAGATTTACCGTCCATCCTTCCATCACCAAGTGACTCCTACCCAGTCCAACCTAAGCAGCATGTAGAAATGGTGAGGTGCACTGGGGCTTGAACCCAGCACACTGCCATGATGGCCAAGAGGGCTTCAACCTCCTGTCACACATCAGGGGACTGCCACCCCAGCTCTACATACAGTGGGGAAGAAAAGGGCAGGCAAGGGACTTCAGGCACAGGTTCACACAGTCAACAAGATGGGGGGCAGCTGCTTAAATAGGAAAGGGTTGGAATCACCAGGGAGGAGGGAAAAAGGAGGGAAAACACATACAAAACAGCAAAACAATAAAAAATAGTAAAGAAATGAATGGGAGGAGTGAATCACCAAGAAATGGGCTGAGCCAGCCAAACAAGGAAGACAGCCCAGAGAATCATGGGACATTTCTTGGCAAACAGAGTGGAGAGGGCTGGCAAGAAATGATTAGTGCAGATAAGAAGACAGTCACTCTCAGCCACACAAGAAAGAAAAGGCGCAGACAGAGACAACAAGGAAGAAATAAAAGAGAAAACAGGAAAAACAGGGAAAAACAGGATAAATTACTAATTGGAAAAATAAGTAAAAATCACCAATGAAAAGGTAAAGAAAAACCATGTGATCTCATACCCTTTTATGAGGTATTACATCATGGTAGCAGGTGGTAGGGCTTGTTAGCTCTGCCATCATCTTGTTAACTCTGTCCATCTTGGCTTAGCACTTCTCCCACAGAAGTGTTCAGTCTTTAGTCATTTCCAAAAGTGAGGGGCCATTGGCCTGGCAGAGTAGGACTTTGCATTTCTGCACAGTCTGTCAACTAGCATGTCTCAAACTTGGCACCTTCCCAATTGAAGGGAGCACTCTAACCACTGAGCAAGGGAGCCTTGTATCAGCAATTAGAATCAAGACTGAGCCTTTCTGTCTGCAACATCGCCAATAATAAATGATAATAGTAGAGCTCAGAGGCAGACATACGGAGCCAGTCAGAGGCTGTACAGAAGCCCAATAAATAATTAGAGAGTAGGAATCCAAGCCTAGTCACGTTTTGCCAGCAAACGCAGGTTGAGACAGTGTGGTAATCCTCACAATTACCGGTTAAAAAGTGGGTATCCACTTAATTTATTTGAGGTCACAGGCTCGACAGCCTGTTGTCCTCACAGTTGCTGCTGCCGTTAGGTTATTGCCAGGATAGAGTGCGGTTTCGGTTAAGCTGCTTTTGTCCCATCCTATCCAAACCGCCCGTTCTTAATTGGGACCGCTATTACTACTTTTGTCTTTACAGTTTCAGTTGCACCATGGTTTATCCCACATCTTTTCTGGGTTAGGACCCTGTTTTGCTGACTAACAGAGACTGCTCGACTACTAAGGGGTTGGGTGCTTGATAGTTGGTACTCCAAGCCTACCTAATTTATTATTATTTTGGCGCTTGTACATATGCTCATAGGGGTTGGGGGACTTGAGCGTTTGTGGTGGGCGCTGCAGCTATGACTTCTCAGTTTCTCTCTCTGTTTTTGGGCCATTTTCTCCTTTCCTTAACGTCAATCTGATTCTGTCCATTTGGACAGCGAGGGTAGTGAAAGATCATCTCTGAGTGAGGTCCCTCTTGAGGCAGTACCAGTGGGGAATGTCACTGGTCCCTTTTGTGATGGCATGACGCAGTGTTGGATAAGGCTCAGGGTTTAGGATAGGGATACGATAGAGCCTGTTTAACACAAACCTAACCTGACCTGAACACTCAAACCGTATCCTAGCCTGATCCTAACCTGTGAGGATTTCTTCGGCGATACCTACTACTCCAAAGCACAACGACCGAGCTGTGTCTACCCAATCCTTTCTCGCTCCCCATTGCTAAGCCACTCCCCTGTTCGCCCCATCCCCTCAAGCCCACCCCCCAATCAGACAACAATATCCAACAATACGATCAAACAAAAAGACAAGCACATCTGCGAGCTGGAGGCGAAAGTTCTGCTGCTTCAGATCAATAGCAGCATCGACAGAGATGGTGGTGGCGGCAGTGGCAGTGGCAGCTGTTAGGTGGAACTGACTGGTTAGCAGCAAGAGGCACAAGACGGACCTGAACCTATTGTGACTGTCAGTTATCGTTCTCACTAGGTCCATGGGAGAGCAAGCCACCACCAATGCAGACCTGGGTGCTGGCTTGTGCTGTTGACAAATACTCCAAGTATTCAGTGGAACAGAAACCCTGTGTTAACAATTTTCCTCCTCCTCTGCTCAAGCAGATAATGTAGGAGAGGTTTTTACCCTGTGCTGGTCACGCTTGCCTAGCCACTATTACAGCATGCATATCATCATTATGTATCAATTATTCATAACAGAGTTTTTTCTCTTTCTCTCCAAGTTGGGGAGAAGGACCACCCACAAACACACATCTCCACTTCATTCACTCCTTCCACTCACTCACTCAGAGTAGACTGTTTACAGCAGAGGCCGGCGCAGGCCTTTGGCCTGCATTGACGATGATGACAACAAGGAGGAATGGGAGGAGGAGGACTGTGAGTGCTCTCAGCGTGTTGGAGGGGATGGGCGACACCTGTCTCCCACGCCTCAGAGGATGACCAAGTCTCCTGCAAACCAAGAACACGCACCTGCTAAGATTTGCTGCAACTGTTGTGCTAAATGGTCCTAAGCCCATTCTTCCCAGCCCATTTGTGAAAGGCATCTTTGTCGCTGCCAAACCAAATGCTTCTATTGAAGACAAGATCACTCAGGTTTGAGACCAGCTCCCTCAGCTATTGCGGCTCAGCACTCCACGCTGGGCTATGTCCAGCCAGAGTTTTTGCTGCCTGAGGCTTACTTCGTTCCAGTGTACATCTGCCCTAACCTTTCAGATGGGGGCTGGGCTAGCCCCCGCCACAGCATAAGACTCGTGTTGAGAACTGAGAAGGGCTTCCCAAAAGTGCCATAAATTTCAGTTATTGGTTGATTGCTGCTCTGATGGAATGCTGGGTGTATGATGGGACAAGGAGAAGTTCATCAAGGCCTGTGCTGATGCTGAGATGCTGTGGATACTGAGTGCAAGCCCTGGCTGCCAACGAAGTGAAAGATTCTCCCAAGGCTCAGGAAGCAGCTGTGCAGGTGTACCTCCACCAGGTTGCTGGGATCTTGAACCATTCCTCTTTTAGACCACCACATCAGAATTTGGGAGGGAACCAATTGCGAATACTTGGCCTTTGTGGATGCGTTTGCACAAAGACACCAAAGCATATGTGTTTTCAGGAATATTATTTTTTTTTGCTTCTTCATTCCAGCAACAAACAAAAATACACGCACAAAAAGGACAAAAAAATGTGACAAGGGCCCATCAGCTGGTGTGCTGATAACAGCCTTACCAACATTCAAGAAATGTTTGAACGAAGGGTTGAATGTGGACTTTACGATCGATTGTTGACTTCCTTAGCCCGCTGACCTAAGGTACCATCCTCTTGAAAGAAGACACTTCTTATTTATTGTGCATTGATGTGACTCCATTCCAAACGCCTTCCTGTTCCCTCAGTGTCTTGAGACACAGATTCTTGGCCTTTGTGGATTGTTCATTCCAAAGCATCCACAATTAGTTTTCTGGGAAAACCCTGATGTTGCCGTTGATGCTAGCAATCATAATGCTCAAATTATCTACAACATGGTTCCAAAACAAAGAGCCATGAGTATGAAGGACTTTAGGCTGGCTGTTGCACACTTCCTCCTTGAGAGTGACTTCAAGTTCTGGCTTGAGGGTGGCTGATGTAATCCCAACCTCAGTACAATTTTTTTGATTGTTACTATCACAAAATACAAGTATATTTTCTTGTTACCTCAGCAATTGAACAAAATTAAGTGGAAATTCAAGTTCCCACTTGTAATCAGTCTACTCTTAGTGAGTGAGTGAGTGAAAGGATCGAAGATTGTTTTTCTGTGGTCCTTCTCCCCAACTTGGAGAGAAAGAGAAAAACTCTGTTATGAATAATTGATGCATAATGATGATATGCATGCTATAATAGTTGCTAGGCAAGTGTGAACAGCACGTGCAATGAGCAGTCAGATGGCCAGGATCTGCTGTCTGGAAGCATGGTTTGGTTGAGCAGGTGTGAGGTGTTGCATTTGGAGCCTGGCTGAGATTGTGTTGGCCCAGCTCATGTGCAGGTAGTGCTCAGACTTGTGCATGTGTGCATTGGTAGCCCAGCTTGAAATTCTGCACAGAAGTTTCACCCAGTGCCTTCTACTAATGACGCTCCCCATAAGGATAGCTAAGGAAGCTGACTGGTGCAACTGATGAGAGCGGCTACCAGTGTGCTAAGCATGCTCAAGGTTTCACAGTGCCTAGAGAAGAAGTTGCAAAGAGATTTTTGCATACGAAAATGAGAAGTTATGGTGGTATTATGACGACAGTGATGGATTGTGGAAGATAGATATAAATCAAGAATTTATTAGAGCTGAAATGGAAAATGCTACAATACTTTATTCAGAATTGAAACACAAATACTTAACGACAATGACATGTTGAAAGCAATTGACAGGAAAAATACAGCAACTTGAAACCAAAAAAGAAACAGACAAAATGATTGAATATGCCAAAGGAATATGGTATAAAACTTCAAATGAATTTGAAAAAAATAAAGACTGTAAGAATTTAATTCCTTTCAAAAATGGAACATAAGATAAAGAAGAAAAGGAATTTCGAAATTTCAGTAAAAGTGATTATGTTACAAAGTGCTTATCATATGATTTTAACGAACATGCAAATCCTCAAATAGCAAGGGATTTCATGGAAGCTCTTTTACCAGACCCTGAACAAAGGGAATTTTTATTAAAAGAAATATCAGAAGTGATAAGTCCCTTTCGAAGTGTTTATATGTCATATGTTAAAGGTCCTGGTGGTAAAAAGTTGATTGATTTATTAAAAACAATGTTTGGATTTCAAACTGTAGAATTAATTGCTGATAAAATAATATTAGAAGATAAAAACAAGACGAAACCTCATTTATACAGCTTGAAGAATGTTCGATTCGCATTTACAGAGTTGTCAAGTGAACATATGATTCTGAAACAATTATGGTGTGGTTTAAACATATTGCAAATGGTTTTGTGCCGGTAAGAAAGCGAGGAAAGTGGTCTGATGGTATAAAAACAAAAAAGAAACTGTTTATTTCATGCGAAGAATTACCAAGAGTGTATCAATGGAGAGCTTTGAGATTTGACACTCAAGACTGTGACATAGTTGGAGACATTCGATCAGAATTTATGAAACTTATTATAGAGCACATTTTTAGAAAACATAGTCCTCCAAGGTCCATACAGGTGATTGAATAAGAATATAAATGTCAGGAATGGGCAGCACCACCGAAGTTTTGTATAAAACAAGTATATCTATTTTTATATGGAATCCATTCTTGCTAATATAAATGAGTCCGACTTACTACACAGGCTAAACGGAAACGATCTTAGTGACATGTTAAAATGCTTCAAAGGAAAATGTGTATACACTTTTGAAAGTAATCAATGGTGGTATTTTGACGAGAATAAGCAATGTTGGACTCACGATGTCCTTTCATTAGAATCACAACTTTACTTGAGCTCCATTTTCCCAAATGTTTATAAATATTTAAAAGACAAATATCATCACAACAACGATATAGTCACCAAAATCGAAAAATTATTAAAACAATTAAATAGAATTTCAATAAAAGGACTCTTGAAACAGGCTGTTTATACTTGGCACGATAAAGAGTTCTAAAAATTGATAGATTCCAACAAAAAAAAATTACTTTTAGAAATGGCACTTACGATTTAAGATATATGTCTTTAAAACCTGTCAGTAAAGATGATATGGTCTCAAAAGATTAAGTTATGATTTTGACGAAAATGTGAATTTAGACAGATTAGAAAAATTCTTGGAGGACATTGTCCCCGATTACGATATACGTGAATACTTGAAAAAATCCATGAGTAATGTCTTATATAACAAAAGAGAAAGCATTGTTTATTTAAGTGGACCTGGAGGTAAGAAACTTGTTGAATTAATGAGAAAAGCATTCGAACATTATTCTTATCAGTTAATCGGTTCAGAAATCATAAAAGCTGATAAAAATTACCCTGGTCCCAATGAACATATGCATAATGTAAAAAGTAAGAAATTTGTTTACATGATGTCTCCCGACGAAATGAAAAGCTCAACCATTCAAAAATGGTTGAATAGAATCTGTGACAAATTTTATTCTGTCAGGAAAAATAGATGTCCATTTGAAACAATCTATGTTAATGCACAAGTGTTTGTGTTATGGGACGATTACCTGAATTCTATTTTAATAGACGTGCAAAGGCAATTCACTCTTTGAATTCTGAAATGCTTGATTCCGAATACTCTAAAAAAGCATAAATGAAAATGATGATTGAATACCACGACAAAGATATTAAAGCACCAGACTCAATCAAACAAGATTTGCCTCACAATAGACCTGATCCTGATCAAAATGTACAGAGTAGTGTTAATAGAAGTGTTAATAGAAGTGTTAATAGAAGTGTAAGTAGAGTGTAAGACGTGTGCAAAACAACATGTACAAGAGATAGCAAGTCAAACGACAAAATGCTATTGATTATGTTAGTTAAAGTTCTTACAGTCTTTTATGGTCAGAAATATGAGAATTCTATTGGCAATTGTGACGATATTTGTCAATGGAATAAAAAAAGAAGTTGTGGTAGGCGCGGGTCAGGATACTGTTGTTGTTGTTGTTGTTGTTTCTTCCTCCTATAGTAATTGAAAGAATCTTGTTTAGCTCTTTCTGGATGGCAAATATTATAAAACAAACGTTTTACAGTAGTGGGATGGTCGGATTTTAGTTTGTTGAATTCATCATTTACAGCAAGATAAAGCCGTAGAAAGTCAGTTTTTGAGAGATGTTTTATTTGATCTTGTAAGGGAAACTGTGCCATATTATTACAATAAAAACAGAAGAAAATGTTTTCAATAAATAGCCGGTTTTAAAAATGAATTTGTTTTCTTGTAACTGTTATAAACGACAATGGTTACTAAGACAATTTACAAGCAATTTGAAAGCATGGAAAAGTTTGGCTTGACTGAAATAAAAATAAAAGAAGATGGTCATAAAGAATACGATGATAATGAGCTAAAAAAATAAATAGATCCAAAAAATATTTTAAAAAAGATATTCATAAAAACTTTGGTATTTTTTTGTGGAATTAAAAATAACATAGTTGGTGTTGACCTTGACAATAAAGACAAAGAGTTCAGTGCTAAAAATGGTTTGAAGAACAGCTTGGTAAAATCGAAGAAATAAATACACTTGTCACCAAAACAATTAGAGGAGGCTATCACATTAATTTCAATTATGATGAAAGGTTCCCCAAATCAAAAGAAAATGCATCACTACACATTGACATTAAAGGTGAAACACAAATCATTTTGAGGGAAAAGGTTATAACATATATGTGAACAAAGAAATTAGAGCTGTGACTGACACTGAACTTAGTAAATTAAAGGAAATATGGAATGCAGACAAAGTAAGCAAAAGAGATTCAGATACTATTTCTGAGGCTGGAACACTTGTAAATGACGGTAATAGAATATACTTGGCAAGTGAAGAAGAAAATCACATTAAAGATCTGCTTGGAGAAAAGTTTGATATAGCTGAAGGTGACATTGAAAAAATGTTTTTGGATGAAAATAAGAATATTATTGTTATACCGACCAAAATCAAGAGATGCTTTTATTATAATAAATTAAATAAAGGAATATCAAAACCTTAAGATCACAGCAGTCAACATCAATTTTTTACATTAACAAAATCACACTTGAGAAGAAAATGTCATGACACTTCCTGTGAAAAAGAGGGAATGGAATATAGAGAAATAAAATATGAGAATTTCACTGATGATGTGAAAACTATTATACAAAAACGACTTAAAACAGGATCAACAATGATCGATCCAGAAATAAGAGATTTGATAGAAAATATGACAGAGTATGAAAGTGCAGAGCTTGTAAAAAAATTTGTGAAAGATACTCATATAATGTCAGATGAATGGTACTACTTTGATAAAAATTGTTGGAAAAAAGATAAGAAAGGAAAGTCAATATGGAAAGAAATTGTAAGGACAAAAGGTATTTATGAAAGCATAAGAGATGAATGTGATGATTTAAATACACAAAAAAGAATACACAAAAAAGAATAAACAAAAAAATCAAACAATTGGAAACTTATAATCACAAGCGGCTATAAGAAAAATCTTGGAAAATTAATTAAATGATACAGAAGAAGCATTTTACAATAAGTTAAATAAGAATAAGAATCTAATACCATTCACAAATGGAACATACCACATTAAAGAAAAAGAATTCAGAAAATCTGTTAAAGAGGACTTTTACACTTTTACTTTAGGATATGATTACGATCCGAATATTGACACAAGCAAAGTGTGGAAATTTTTAGAAGAAGTGCTACCAACGAAAAGTGTGAGAGAATATATGATCAAAAGATTAAGTGATAGTTTTACAACTGATATTATGAATGACACAATGGTATTTATGATTGGATCTGAAGGATCAAATGGAAAAACACAGCTTATGGAATTGATGATGTATACGTTAGGTGAATTTGCAGATGGAACTGAATCAACCTTGATCACAAAACCAAATGGAGACCCAGGAGCTGCTACATCTCATTTAGTGAAATTAAAGAACAAAACATTTGTTTATATGAGTGAAACTGGATCAAAGGATAAGATAAACCCACAAATTGTGAAAAAATAACAGGTAATGATAGAATGGGTGTAAGAGAGCTTTTTAAACCTCAAGAAACCATAAAAGTTGTAGCAAAACTATTCATGGCATGCAACACTTTACCTGAAGTACCAGCGGCAGCAAAAGCTATTTGGAGAAGAATAAATGTGATCAAGTTTCACAGTAAGTTTGTGGAAAACCCATCAGCACCAAATGAATATAAAGTAGATAAAACTCTGAACAAAAAAATGGAACAAGATGTGTCCTGGAGACAAGGATTAATGAAAATATTAATTGATTATTTGTCAAGAGAGGTTCCAGCAAATCAATACCAAAAGGACTGTGATGAGTTTGGAACATGGATAGATAACAATATAGAAAGTTGTAATACTGATAATGATAGAATATTTTTCAAATCTTCCCCATACCCAAGAAAGCGCGTGGGGTGGTGACATCACTAACCTCCATCCAATCAGCCTCTGCGAGCTTGCTGCCAAAGTTGTTCAATCCATCCGTCTTTCTTGTATCTCTTCCATCCTCTCTTCTCACAATGTACTCCTTCGTCACAACTTCTCTGCCCTACCTGGCTCTTCTCCTGACCCGCCTCTCCACCTTGTACACTACGCCCTTGACCTTGCCCATTCCACTAAGCAGTCCTTGTACCTTCTCCTCAACGACATTAAGAAAGCTTTTGACAGCGCCCCTGTTGCTGGCCTCATTGCCTCCTGGGAACGTATTCACCTCCCCTCTTCATTTTCGTTCCTCTGTCATCACAGCTTTTGGCCCATCCCCTTCCTTCCCCATTGGCACTATGATTCAGCAAGGCTCCCTTGAGGGACCCCTTGATTGGCGTATCTTTTGGGACCCTGTTCTTTGCGTTCTTGATTGTTGTACCACTGGTTTCATTTTCTCAGTTCCCACCTCTCGTAACTTCCCTGTCCAATTCTTCAACCCCCCATCCCCTGTCTCTGTTACTGGCTTTGCCGTTGTCGACGACACCAACACCCTCTCCAGCACCTTGGAGGATCTGCAGCTTCAGGCTGACCTCCTCTTTGAGTACCAGTCACATAACGACATCCAGTCCAAAACCAAGAAAATCTTCATCTCCGCCGTCAACACCCCGCGATCAGCACCTACCACCATCAACTGGGGCACCACAGTCCTTCCCATCCACCCCCCAAACACCACCTTTCGACACCTAGGCAACTACTTCACAGCAGACGGTATGAGCTCAGCAGCACCGCAGCAAATCCTTTCCACCACCACCAATTTCCTCGACATTATCAAACACAAAAAGATGGGTGACAAAATTGCTTCTTACCTCATCCGTAACGTTCTCCTCCCATGTGTCTGCTTTCTGTGGAAAACTGCCATTCTCCCCTGTACTTTCCTCAACAACCTCACCACACTCTGTCGCAAAACCTTCAAACGCCTGGTTGGCTACTGCACCTCTTTTCCCAATGCCCTCCTCCATCACCCCATGACCCATAACTTCCCTGACTTTTACAATGAATACGGCCCTGACATGATTGTTGACCTCAACTCTCGCTTGAACTCCCCCTCTCTCATTGGCCACATAAGCCGTATCATGATGCACCGCCTCCAACTTGACCTGGCCTCTGGAGCTCCAGTTTTCTCACATCCCTTACCCTTGTCCCAGCCAAAAAAACACTTCACCAAGTCTCTCATTCCCCTCCTTTTTAACCAACAAACATCCTTCCAATACTCTGGTCCACCCCTATTTTCTGTTCACGCTCACTCCTTCAACTCATTAGTTCCTTGGCACATTTTTCTCAAAGTGCTTCCCACTCTCCGTTCACACTCAGTCTTCTTTTTTGAACAACTTTTTGACCTCCACTTCACCAGTCCTTCTTACAAAGACACCTCTCTCCCTGACAAACTCTGTGAAGTGTACCACATCATCAAGACCTTTATTTTTGCTGCTCCCACCTTTGGCTCTCCAGTCGTTTACCACAGCCCTCCTGATGGTCCTCTTTACAATCCCTTTTAACCATCTTCCTTGGATCCCCTTCACCATCCCCCCCTTGCTCGTGGCAGTTTTTTCCGTCTGATGACCCCACCACAAGTGGAATTCTTCCCCATTGTTAACTGGACTCACACACTCCCAAACCCCCAACTCCTTTCTCATCACTACTCCAGGCTCCCTGAACGCCTTCACCCTTCCTCCCACAATTTCCACTTGGTTCAATGCCTTGGCTGCCCCATTGGCCTCCCCCCATTCTCTTACCCCTGCAGCAAGCACATCTCTCCCTACAATCCAACTTCCCTTGCACACTCCACCTACACAGTCCCCATCAGCAGCCGCACAACTGCTACTGCAACTCGACCCTCCCAGTCCATCTTCTTTGTTAACTCGCCTTCCCCCACCACCATTTTCTCACCCACACCTTTCCCACTCCTCACCTCCCGCCACTCCACTTTCAATCCAGCTCCCTTCACGAATCCCTGCTTTCAACCAATGGACGTGCCCCTCCTCCCTGCTGACCTTGCTCATACCCACCCATCCTTGACCTTTGACACTGATGGCTCCCTTCGTGAGGAGGGCTTCATGGCTGGCTCTGTTGTTTGCCTTGAGCTTAACTTTGAATTTTCTTTTGCCCTCGCTCCACTCTCTGCCTCTTCCACAACTGCTGAAATTGCTGCTCTCCTTGCTGCCCTCACCATCACTGCAAAGCTTTCCCTGCCCCTCACTTTTCGACTTGACAATCTTGGAGTGGTTCAATGCTGTTACATGCTCTGCAACGCTGCTGCAGCGAAAAACAACCGCCAAAACAGCTTCCCCAGTGTTACAAATGCTGTAGACGTGGTGGAATGGTGGGGGGACAAAAACTGAGTGAGTTGGTAGTGTCGTGGCATGTGGCACTGCCCCTGTTTGCTCGTTCTGTGCGCTTTTCAAGTGTGTTGCTGCGTTCTGCACGTTGTTTATACTCCAGATGATTGGGATGGGTCACAATTTTGTACGAAAAGAATGACAGCTGCTGTTTGCGGATGGTGGTGAACTACTCTGGTGGACTACTCTCTTGTGATGGTGAAGCTGAGATGGAAGACTATTGCACAATGTGTGCTGTTTGGCTTTGCACAAATTGTGACAAAGACTGTCAGGAACATGGCAGGAGAGGGCAAGGCAGACAAGGAACTGAGAGGAGTGATGATTGTATTGGAAACAATAATTCACTTGAGCTGGCATCA
The DNA here is from genome assembly GCA_025765615.1 of Zopfochytrium polystomum. Taxonomy (NCBI): domain Eukaryota; kingdom Fungi; phylum Chytridiomycota; class Chytridiomycetes; order Chytridiales; family Chytridiaceae; genus Zopfochytrium; species Zopfochytrium polystomum. Next base: position 69,477 of record JAIVFJ010000080.1, read on the forward strand.
TCTGTACCCTCAACTTCCGACCCAACTTTGTTACCAATCCTCTCACAACAGATCCTCCCAGCCACCGCCTTCATCTCAAATACCCCCATCTTGGGCCAACTGTGATGACAACTGCAACTCCTCACAGGTCTCTCTCACCATTTTGCACTTCTGAACGGAGCAATCTTTCTTGAAGTGGCCAACTTCACCACACTCGAAGCACTTAAGCTCTTTTGTGTCCGGCAACTTTGAGCGCATGTTTCATTTTGCATGTCTTGGCTTCCTTGCCCTTTGAGTAAGAGCCGTTGCTGGACCCTGTACCACTCAACTTGGCAATCGCACGTGCAGCCACATGAGTCTCGACCTTCTTCTTGACCTTCTCCTGCATGACCTGCTGGTATGCAATATTCGACTTCCCAATCTCAGCTACAAGGGTATCAGCATCTGAGATATCACCCAAGCGCAACCTTACAAGCAAATGAAAAAACTTGTTATGAATCACCCTTTGGAACCTTCTGGAACCTTCTAGAGCATTCCTTCCTGGAACCTTCTTTGCTTTCCTGACTTGTCTTGTTGTTGTCATTGGTATCATTGGTATCATTGGTATCATTGTATTTGTATTACCAAATGTTCTTTTTGGAGCTTTCTTTGAGTCTTGACAAGGAAGACTCTCAAAAGGTATAAAAGGGGGTGGGGTGTCAGGAACATGGCAGGACAGGACAAGGCAGACAAGGAACAGAGAGGAGTGATGATTGTATTGGAAACAATAATTCACCTGAGGGATGACAAAACTGAAACGTGCAAGACACAGTCTTCTGCACTAGAATCGCTGCTGGCCAGCACATGGCCACACCCCTTCCGCTCGCAATAAAAATGCTTGCCATAACGAAGGTTGAATTTTTCCAGATTCCAACCCATTCCTCAACTTCTGAGGGAGTCGATGTCTTCATATGGTAGGTTTCCATCAACAATTTGATTGTCTCATCTGATAAATGTTCTCTGAATTAGAGCAGCACACTTCAAACCACTTTACTCGGTTGGCAGCATGCGAAGCCGAGGGTTCTCCAACATAAACATGACATCACCCTCATGTATACACTCGTCGAATATACCAACCGCCTTCTGGTGGTTGGACAACTCTGTCCGCCAGATAGACCACTGTTTCCCAAGATCTGCGGTAGCAGTCTTTCTTTGAGTATTGCACAACAAAATGCGCTGGTCCTCAATCTCACGCGACAGTGCCTGATAATTCCCGGGACGATGCAATTCATCCGAGATGTCCAACGGTCCTAGAGCAACGTACTCGTCTGGCTCAAAACTCTTCACGCCGATGAACCTGGCAAATCTGCCATCCCGAAATAATCTCAAATTCTCTTGAAATGCTCATCCACGGCGCCCCGCGTCCAGCCGCTAAAGCGGCCTGGGTAGCGTTCAACAGCCTTATCGTCTGCACCTGCTGACGTGCTCATCGCAACGTAAAAGCCTTGTGCAAAAAACTACGCGTAAACAAGAAGAATTTCCCCTCTCGCTCAACCCGAGCAAGAGAAAATGTGAGTGCAACGACTTGCTAACACGTTCCTCACCTGAATCCAGAAGACGTAGGATTATAAGCTCCTCACTTCCCCTGAGCTCGGGAAGCGAAGTATGAGCGTGGGGCACACTGGGAGACACCGAGTAACAACATAAATCGAGGCACAACTCGCCTTCGACCAAAGATTTTTGTTGACTGTAACCTTCATTACACCGCTGTATGGATCTGATTGGCATAAAAAAAAATACAGCACAAAGCACTTCGGCTGGGCTTTCAAATGATGTGCGTTGCAGGTGAATTCGGATATAACTGCATGAACACCGATGCCCAGCAGCAAAAACTTGGTAAAAATCTATTTATTTAGGATGTCTGGGTTGAAAGGGTTAACGCATTATCGTATTTTTCTTGTATATTTTTCTGGCGCTATCTCCGGCGAGCACAAGGCACGACCTCGAGACGAGCTGGCTCAGCACGCAAAGTAGCACAAAAAAACAAAAGAGCAGGTGAAATAAGAATCAAAAAAATAAAAAAACAAAAAAAAAAAAAAATTGACTGCGTGGTAAATCGAACAAGCGTTTGTTGGACAAGAAATGAAGAACAAAATAAAAATGCAGAAGGCGTTAGCTGCGAATTTCGAGGTGCGGGCGTCACACTCGTAACTGCACAAGATTTGGGGAGCGAGGGGCTGCACGACGGTGCAGTGCGAGTCGAGAATTCAACACTACACTCCTACTGCAGAGTGTGGGAATAACAAACACAAGCAAATGACAACTCAGCAGGCGATCGCTTACGCAGGGAGCGACCGGACACTCTGTTCCTTTTCCCGCAGCAGCCGGTAGATTGAAAAGTCAGTCGGCTCAGCGATGTCCAGCAAGGATATCACCACGGCTAGGCTTTGGAGCTTTTCCGCTTTGCCTGGTCCGAGAAAGCTTTCACCACTTCTCGCCCCGCCAATGCTCCCCTCACCGCCGTCAGAGTCGTCGGCTTCCCTCTTCCGTCGCGAGCTGGCGCTTCGCGCTCGCAAGCTGGGCCCGCCCGAGTCGTGACCTCCGCCGCGACTCCCGACACCAGTGCCGGCACCACCGACTCCATTTGTGCCACTTGAGTTGGTCGTGCTGCCGCTGCTAGGGTTACTGGTACCGTTCAACTGGCCAAGCGAGTCCGCAGCCGCCAGCGCCGCCACTGGGTCGGTGCCCCCTGCAACAGCAGCGGCGACGGCTTCCATAAGACCAGCCGCCGCAGCTACCGCAGCTGCCGCAGAGGTCACCATAGACGACGATGAGGCGGAAGGCACCGCTGGCGAAGATGCTAGCGCTGCGCTGCTACTTGCCTCACCCAGCCTCATCCTAACTGTAGACCCTGCCGCTGACAGAGATCCGGCCCGCGACACTCGCCTCCGAAGAGCCGTCGACGACGTAGCCGATGCCGCCAATCTCCCGTTCCGTCGAGTCGGCGCACTTAAAGCACCGAAAACAGACACATCGACCGCGCCACCTGTCGTGCCTCGCTCAGCCTCCCCGCCCCTACGGACCCCACCCACAGTGATGCTTGTGCTGATGCTTGTGCTGTTAGTGGTGCTTGGGGTGTTTCTACTCCCTGTGCTGTCAGCTGAGTTGGTTCGGCCAAATCCGGAGCCATCACCCACTCCGGGGTATCCAGACGCTGACGCGTCGCGGTCCGTCCCGATCGACAGGCATTCGCTCTCAGAAAACGGCAGGTGCGCCGCGTCGCGCTCGCCAGCGGGCGAAACAAGGTCGTCCACAGCCATTGCCTTGAGCAGTGGAAGCTGATAAAGAGCCTGCTGCAGCTGGCTGTCAACCTCTTCCTCATCGTCGTCTGCCGGACCGGCAATATAGACAGCTGTCGCCTCATCCGTTTCTCCGTCTCCCAAAGTGCGAGCGCTGCCACCGCGGTGGCCACTGTCAGCTGCGCCGTCTCTATTGGTCCCGCCAGTGCTGTTTCTTCTGGCACTGGACATGCCATTGACAACCATGCTAAGATCCATTGCGACGGAGCTCACTGCGTCTCCTATCCCGACATCGACTGCGTCAATGGCCGAGGGTCCGACAGACACCCCAGCAACCTCGTTGCCACCAGCCAGATCACCCACCAAGTCCATGTCGACGCTATCGGTGCTGACTCTCATCTCAGGAGCGACGCCAAGGCCACCAAAGAAACCACTGAGGGTGACCCCGTTTATCAGCCTACGCGCCCCAGCGGCGACGCTCGAGAAGAATCCAGACCGCGCTATACTGAGCGCCACGGTCTCGGGTGGAACATCCGACCACGCGCACTTGGCCCATCGCATCGCAGTCACCAAGTCCACATCATAGATATTTGTCGCGTCGTACTCGAGTCTGTCAAGTGCGTGGGTGAGATGGAATCTTCTGTACCTTCGCTTCAATGCAGCCACCACCCCGTAGTCTGCCGGGTGACGTGGGGCATGCACCCCAAGGCTCGAAGAAGGGAGGAGGAGGTTTAGCGTTGCCGAAGGATTGGCTGACGTCATCATGGCGAGACTGGAACCAGCTGCTGGGGTCGCTGCCGTCCCGCTTGACGACAGCAAAGGCGTGCTTGAGCGGCTTTGTCCGGCTGCAGAAAGCATGGAAGCTCGCGGAATCGGCGAGGTGGGGCCGGTAATGCCGACGGATGGTGTTAGAGTGAAATTACCCCTTAATCCCGTCACAGAGGCCACAGTTGTCCCATCGGCAACCGCTGTCCCAACGATAGCCGTTGCTCCAGCCGGCGTTGCATTCACGGCTCCGAAGGCTCCACCACCGTGGACTGGGGGCATATTCTTGACCGTCGAGTTTGAGGCACTGCTTCGGCGCGCAGGGCCGCTGTCCTGCATCGCAGCGGATGGGGAGGATATGTCGGTGGAAGTAGCCGCAGCAGCGGCGGCAGCGGCAGCGGCAGCTGCTTGGATAGGGCCCTGCAGCGAACGAACCATGTACTGGGGATGAAGAGTCTTGAGCCCAGCTAAGACGGCCCCATACGCCCCAGGAACAGTTGCAATAGCGCGCGCTAGCCCGCGAGCGGTTGACCCCATCGGCACCACAAACACGTCGACGTACTCCAGCGGCAAGTCGTCGATAATATGGCACGGCGATCGGTCCACGACAAGCAAAACTCTCCTTCCGCGCAACTTCATCTGGTGCTCGAACGCAATCAACCAGTCACGAAAAATAAGCGGTGTCATTGCCGCACGGCAGTTATTGCGGTACTGGAGGCCCAGTGAGCGGTCAGGAAGCCCAATGTTGGCCAGTGCGGCGGCGGCTGCCGCGGTGTTTGACGTAATGTACCCGCCGTATGGGGTCTGCTCCAGAGCAGAACCGTTGCTCGCGCTTGCAGCCTCGGCGGCTGCGATCATGGAGGCTGGACGTGGATCTTTGGGACGCCCAATAAACAGGGGTTCCAAGCGATCAGTCCCATCGGCGTTCGTTGCCACAACCATGGTGATTCGGCCAGCGAGGGAGCCACCCGTGGGGCCTGTGAGAGGGTCAATTTCGTCTTCATCATCATCGGGGTCGTCGTCATCGTACCCGTCGTCGGTAGCATCATCGTCCTCATCATCGTTCTCGCCGGCGAAGCCATCATCCGGTCTCCGTGGTTCACGGGTGACGCGGGAAGGAACAATGGTGGCGTCGGGGACAAGACGGTAGTAAAGGAACGTTTCGTCCATGAAATAAACGCAACTGCGATCGTAAGCTCTTAGTTTTTCCTGGAGCTGCGGGAGAACAATCTCCAGCGAATCAACAGCCACTCCCGTTGCGACGGCGGCGTCCGCCTGGTTCTGAAGTTTGTGGATGCGCAGTCGATGCCGCTTGCTGAAGCGATCGACCCATCCGGATGAAAAGTCTGGAGCGTCATCATCGTGGAGATTCAAACGCTCTGCAAACTGCCGCCCTTTTTCCTTGACTGAGTCGTAGGTCACCGGGATGCGCTGGTGTCGGCACTGCAGGACCCAGTTGGCTACCGCAAGCTCCAATTGGGGTTGATGAGCGTGTCGCTTTCGCTTGAGATCGGGAAGCTCTCCCTCAAACTCTTTCCGCTTGAGGAGAATGTTGGAGATGGTTGCCTGAGCAGGGGCTTTTTCGAGGTTGAATCGTTGCTTCGCCCACGCCGCAAGCTTCGTCTGCGATAGAGTAGGGTTCTCCTCCTGTTGCTTACATATCTCGATCTTCTGCTGTGCGGTCAAGCAAACGAGTGATTTTGGCGCCATCGAGAGGGCGCTTGAAAGCTAACCAAGCAATGCGCCTCGTGCAGCAAGCTATGCGGTGCAAACCGATAGTGCGGTCGATTGCAAAATATCAGCAGTTCAGCTTTGTGTGATCGACCTACTATACAACAACGTCGAAACAAGGAACAAACAAAGAAATGAACGGTCAGGCAAAGGGGGTCAGTGCCGGGCAGATGCGGTTGTTGAAAATCTCAGCAACGATTGTGTGTATTGGGGGTGCGACTGCTCTTCTAGGCTCAAGCCATTGATGTGATGCGCGCTCCAAGGCATATATGCCCGTCCTTTGCACTCTCCCTCTCTTTCTCAAGGCGAACAGGAATAGAAGAGGTGGGCGTGGGGCGGCTGAAGTCTGTGACAGTGGGGGGGAGAGTGAGGGTGGGGGTGGGGAGCTCATCGGCAGCTATCAGCGCAACGCATGATCGATGATGCGCCCTTGTCTGTTCTCCCCCCGCTCGCCTTTCTCCCAGTCTGTCTGACTGTCAGTCCCTGGGTCTCTCCCTCTCTCTCTCTCTCTCTCTCTCATTTGGCGGGAGCTTCTGTTCGCGCCGCGTAGGCGTATCAAACAAACAATCAACTGAAGCTGGCCGCGGCCCAGTTTGGCAGGAAAAACCACCGAACCACTACAAACTTGATTGATAGCGGGGTCGTCCTCCTCACCTTGTAATCGAAGACGGACACGACTTTTTTCACCTGCACGAGTTGATTGATTGAGCGATTGATTCCCGCAAACGGAGCAAGACAAGACAAGGAAAAATGATGAAAGAATATTGCAAAAAGGAACAAGAAAAAAAAGAAATAAAAGCAAAGAAAAAAGAAAAAAAAGATAAGGAAAAAAAAATAAGAAAATGCAATAATTTCAATAGCCGACCAGGTCGTAAGCGAGGCAGTAGCACTCGTCCAGCAGCGCCTTCAGCACCGCCTGGCCTCGCGGCACGCGCCCCTCCGCGTCCACAAAATTACCCCACGAGTCGCGCTCGCTGTCTATCTCATCAAGCCTCGCCAGCTGCGTCCGTATCTCGAGGCGGTCGCCGCTGCCGCTGCTCCCTCCCCCCGCCGCCGCCGTCCACTCCCGCCGCCACCGCATTGCTCGCTCGTCCGCGTCCTCTGCCTCAACCGCATCAGCCGGTGCGGAAGCGCTTGATGGTCCTGCTGTCGAATCCAAAAGTGAAGAGCTTGTCGGGGCTGCCTCCGCAGCCGCAGCCGCAGCCGCTAATCGCTGCTGGTTCCTTCGATTTCGCGCTGCCGTCAGCGAGCTCCTCAACACGACCAACTGGTCCCGTAGCGGCACCAGCGATGGGTCGACCGGGTCCACCGCGCCCAAGGCAGAGCCAACCATACCCAGCCCTGAACGCAGCGCCGCCGCTAGACGCGCTGCTGACGACGACAGGAGCGTCGGGACAGTGGTCTCCTCAGTAGTCGGGTCCTGCGCCACCGCGACGCCTGCGGCATCATTGGTTTTTGGCAAGGAAACAGTGACCGCGTTCCTAAGAGTCGCAAAGCTGGAGAAGAGCGCATCCGCTAGAGAGTGGAGGGCCGGCCCAGAACCGAGGAGGTTTGCGTACGCCGGAGGCCTTTGTTTCCCCTCGACCTCTACGGCAATAACTTCAATAAATTCGGTATCGTCTCCGTCCTCGTTTTTTTCAACCTCTTTGCGCTGGTTGGCACTGGCAGTTCCTGCGGGACGACTTTCACCTGACACGAACGCCAGCCCCAGCAGTGCATCTCGGATTCCAACAGCGCTCGAAGCCGCAGACTCGAGCGGGTCCGCCTGGCGATCGGGTTTCGCTGCTGTTCCCTCACCGTAGTCGCTAACAAGCTTCGCAGCCTGCTCCTGTTGAGCTTCAAACTCTACCAAACAATCGTGGATCAAGTCGTAGGCTTCGTTGAGCAGCTCCGACAGAATGGCCTGTCCCTCGAGAACTTGACCACTGCTGCTGCTGCTGGTTGGCGCTACGAATTTTCCGTCCACACGAGACTGGTCGACAGCATCTACCAACCCCTGGAGCATGCGTAGCTCGGCCGGGTCAACCGGCACTCCTGCTGCAAGCGCTGCTCTAAATGCCCTAAGTGCTGTGGACGATGTTTTCAAGACGAATTTGCGTAGTGTACAATCCGGGGCTGACGGCGACCTCAGTGTCTTGGACTTTCCGGACTAACCGGTGGCATCTAGCAAGTAAATTTGCGAGTAGGGCCTGTCCGCCAGGAACTTGGCTCGCGATGGAGGCAACTGCTGCGCCAGACGCTGCAGCGGTCCCAGGGGCACCGGCGGCTGCTCTAAGCTGGGCGGCGTCTCCGGCGCCGTAAAATTTACCGTCAACAACGTGGCGGTTTTCGACAGTGTGCAGAGACTCCTGGAGTGCCCATAGCTCCTGCTCCTGGTCGCGGACTTCAAACGACAAGTCTTCCACGGCAACGGCCGCAGTACGAAGAAGCGATTGAGCAGACGCCGTCTGCCTGGCGAACAAGTCTTCCAAGCGGGTCAGGATTCCCGAGAGAGCGTCATAAGCGGGGACAAGTTCGTCGTCTATGCGCCATAGCGGCCGGATGAGGGTGTCAAAGTGTTGCCAAGTGGAGTCAATAAGACGACCGAGCTAGTGAACGAAATGTTAAAGTGAAGCATTGCAGTGTTAGTTTCGGAGAGTGGATCGTACGCGTTTAACAGACAGAGTCGCGGAGAAAAAAAGGCACCGACCTCTTGCTTTTCGCGTTCAAGCCTTGCCATATGCGCCTCGTACTCGAGGTTAGCCTTCCAAGTTCTTTCCGCAAGCGACTGAACTGTTGAAAACGACGGGTTTCCATGCTTCTTGAGCCTTGCGATGTCCTTGTTGAGACCCACAATTAGCTGCTTGACAGTCGACGAGCGGGAGAGACCGGGAGACGTCCGTCGCGCAGTCGACGACGAAGACGCGGATCCGTCAGAGGCGGAAGAAAACCGTGAGAAAGAGAACACAGCGGCCGCGGCCGCCTCCGCTGCTGCTGCGGCGGCGGCCTCTGACAGGGTGTTCCGATCCTCGGCACCGCTGGAAGAAGACGAAGGCTCTGTAATGTTTGACGCCGATGATGACGACGACGACGCGGCAGACGGGGCGGCGGCGGCGGCAGACAAGCCAAAGGGGCGAGCAGCGCCCCCGACCTTTTCCTGTGCAAGGGAGCCCGTCGAGACCGCAGCGGCAGTCGCGGTTGGGTCCGTCATGTTCTTTTTGTGTATGTGTGTGTGTGTGTGTGTGTGTGTGTGCTTGTTGTGAGTGTGTGGCTCAGCAGGAATTTCGCGCCTGTTTTTGAAGGGAAAGTGGACAAGGTGAAAGAAAATAATGGAGGGAGGAGGCGACAATCAGTCTGACGCAGCCAGTGGCAGAGCGAGACTGAACATGACTGCCACTGACTGCAAGTGACGAAACCAAAAAACACGAGAAAGAAAAAAAAAAAAAAAGAAAAGAAAGAAAGAAAATTCATTGAATGACAAGAACATGAGTCACACCTGACGAATGACATGTCACTGGGATCGCGTTGGGGGCTTTGTTGTGTGTGATGCCTTGAATACGGGAAAAGGATTTTCGTCTTCGTGACCCAGCACTCCCAGTTCACGTGCTGGCTCTGCGTTCGAGGATTCATCCACCAAATCTCTCCGGCTTACCTTTGGGTGAAAGAAAAAAAAAAATGGGACGAGAAAGCCGTCTTCCTGATGCTTTCCAAATTCACAATGGGTGCTGTATAAGTTTCACTGGAACTTTCCTCCAAGTAGCTGGTGAGTTCGTCCCTTCTTTCGTTGGCTTCGCCATCACCACCCGCCGCTTGCTGTCCCACGCAGGCGGCGTTATTGGTCCGCGGTGAGCTGCGTGGGCGGCAGTCGCGTTGGGTTTGAGGTGGCGACGGTGGCGGCTTGTCCTCAGTGTCGCGATGGTTGGGGCTGCGGCGGGCGTTGCGAATGTAGTCGGCGATCAACGGGCGTCTTAGGCGGGCCACGGCTCGGTGAAAGCTTTTTCGGAGTGACGGGCGAAGCTGCTGGCGTCGCATGATGCGGCATTCGGGTATTACCTACCTCCCGCCTGTGCTGATCAGCTACAGTCCACTGCACTTTTTTCCTCCTCGCAGGGCATTTTTTTTTTTTCACATTGGCCGATTCAAGATATGCTCTGGCGTCGCGGATGTAAAGATTTCCATTGGGGAAAGAGGTTCTTGCTCCTCTTCCAAAAAACGGTGACTGACTCACCCTTTGTTTGCGCTCGCGCTCTCTATTTACGATTTACCTCGAAAGTTACTCAACTCTTACATTTGCTCTGTAAGACTGGGCAATAAAAAGACTCAACCAGTATCCAAGAGCATTCCCTAAACTGAAACTCCATCACCATCCTCTGCTCATCGATCACATATTGTTCCCTGCTTCTTCAACTTCCGCCGGAGAGTGCTTGTTCAGCTTCATCAAAGGATAATGGGACCGGACGGGAAGCCACGGGCAGGGCTTTTCTTTTTGCCCGTCTTTCTCTCTCTCTCTCTCTCTCTCTCTCTCTCTCTCTCTCTCTCTCTCTCTCTCTCTCTTTCTCTCTCTCTCTCTCTCTCTTTCTTTCTCAGAACGGGAAAGGCCCGTGTTTGGTTTTCGCGGTCGAATCAGAGTTGGCGGAAGGAATTAATTAAGCGACAGCACAAGAGAAAGAGAGAGTAAGAGAGAGAGAGAGAGAGAGAGAGAGAGAAAGAGAGAGAGAGACAGACAGAGAGACAGAGAGACAGAGAGCGTGGGAAACACCATGCAATTGCTCTCTCTTTTTCTCCGTCTTTCGCTCTCGCTCTGTCGCTCCGGCACTCGGCTCTTCGGCTCGTTTGCGCTCCAATGAAATGAGTTTTTTCATTTTCCCCTCCGTGGATGGTGTTCTGCAACATCGGACGACATTGATTGGTTCCAATGAGAACCCTTTTTTGCGTCTGGTCCATCTCCGTGTGGTTGCCAAGGAATGGAAACCAAAAAAGGAGGAAGCCCAAAATGAAACAAAGAGAAAAGAAAAATTGAAAAAAAATTTCCAAGGGCAAGTGAATAAAACGAAACATAATGAAAAAGACAGAAGAAGCCAACAGAAAAAAAGGAACAACCTTTTTCCATAAACTGATAGACAAGACTGCAGAGCGAGAGACCGACCGCCGTCCGCCTCCTTGTCGCTGCCGCCGCATTTGACGTCGACTCCTTCCTACACCGTCGACCCTATGATATCGCCTCTGCTTGCGCTGCTGGTACTTCTGCCGCTGCTTGGCGGTGGTGCAATCGCTGCACCTGCGCCAATGAACAATCCTACGGAGAAAGTGACTGTGAGTGCCTCACATTGCCTCAATCGTCACCAACCGATCTCCACGCACGACCGACGATCTTACTAATTGTCCCGTTCTTGGTTAGATCCCTATTTCAAAGAACACAACCAATTGCCCAAAGGCCGCAATCCGTGCCCTTTCGCGATGGTCTTACCGTATGTCTGGGCATGTCAAGGGCAGGAACAAAACTCGTCGTGCCACGAACGTTCCCCTTGTGAACCAGGACGATGACTTGTACACTATCGCAGTAACGGTCGGATCCAGCCAAGCATTCACCCTTCACGTCGACACGGGCTCCGCTGACACATGGTTCCGGGGCCCATCCTGCACTTCAGACGATGGCTCATGTGGCGTATCCGGCCAGAACGTCTTCAAAACGTCCGACAGCGCTGTGAAGGCCACATCTTGGACCTTCAGCCAAGGCTACGCCAGCGGTTCTGTTAGCGGCAAAGTCTACCAAGGCCCTATGACGGTTGGGAATCTGACAACCTCTTCCAGCTTTGCGTTTGGTGTTACGACGTATGAAACAGGCTTCACTACAGGGGGCGATGGAGAGCTCGGCCTCGCACCTCCAGGATTCTCGAAAATTGCTGCGTCTGGGGCTGGCTCGTCGAACTCCGACCTTCTCACGTCGATACCGTCCCTTTCCACAAAGTCATTTGGCGTGTATCTCTCACGTCGCAAAGACGGCGACAAGGGAGAGCTGACACTTGGCGGAGTTGACAACGCTCGCTTCACTGGCTCCTTCTCGTACTTTCCTCTTAGTTCAAACAATTACTGGCAAGCGTCCCTTAAAGGCGCCAAATATACTGCCAACGGGAAGACTGGCGCGCTAGACGCGACGGCATCCACTTTCATTGCAGACACTGGAACAACACTCATTGCCCTGGACACGGCTGCTGCAGATGCAATCAACACGGCGATTGGGGCACCCACATTCAATTCAGACTATGGACTTTACCCAATCGACTGTAAGCTGACTGGACCTGACGTCATCTTCAACATCAGTGGCATTTCTTTCGCCATACCGTCCTCCGTGTACGTGGTAGATGACGGTGCGAGCTTCTGTTTCTCTGGCTTTTCTCGTGGTGTCTTCTCCTCGAGCGATGTGGTGATCCTTGGTGATGTGTTTATGCGAGCGTGGTATGCACACTTCGACAAGGCAAACTCGAGGTTTGGGTTCGCAAAGATTGTCCACTGAAACGGCAGATCGGGGCTCGTTGAAAAATGGGCTTTTTCGTCCTTTTGTGTTTCGGGTCCTCTATCGCTTTTTAGTTCTATTCGCACGGCGCTTGCCACCAATCCCTTTCCCTTTTCCCAGAACTTAAACTCGTAGAGACGGCCAAGAAGGAGACCCTTGTCTCATTCGCTACAACTTTCTTTTGCTTGCCTTAAACCTTCACAAGGAAGTAATCAATTGAATGTCATTCCAAAAAACCAAAATTGACTTTGTGTGGAAGGTCGTTGTGCTGCCAGAAAAAAGAAACGCCAATGGTTTGCGCCACATCGTGTTAGACGAAGTTCTCACCAACTCTCCCCGATCGCTTCACCTTTCGCCAAATGCAGTCGGATGCACAGTGGGAGGTGCGGACACATTCTACTTCCTGCGCAAACCAACTCCGCATTCTTGTTTTTCAGTGGCGTGCTCGCGAAGAATATAGATCTTAACCGCATACCTCACTTCACCATGCAGGAGCGCTGGTACAGATGAAAGAGCCTCCCATTTTCCTCCCCCATTTTACACCTGCGGAAGCTGCTGAATTGTTCAACTGGTGGTGGTCAGGTCGAAATCTCGAAACAGACCGTACTACTTCAACCCCGCCACTGGTGATTCCGTGTGGGATCCACCAGCCGGTTTTGCACCGCAGGCCCAAGTCAGAGCATCGCATCTTCTTGTGAAGCATCGCGCTTCGCGTCGCCCTGCGTCATGGCGCGAGGCAAGATAATGAATTGGATTTCAGCTGCAAATCGCTAACGGCAGAACAACACCTCCAGGATCCTATAACTCGATCGAAGGAGGAAGCCATGCAGATTCTCATGGGTCAGAACATTTCTGTCTGTTGATCAAAGCCACTTATCCGCTGCTCGTTTAGGTTACCAGCAGCAGATTTTGAGCGGCCAGAAGAGTCTTGAAGAACTGGCAAGAACCTATAGTGACTGCTCATCAGCGAAAAGTGGAGGAGACCTCGGCCTCTTCCGTCGTGGAGCAATGCAAAGTACGGGCATCCCCTGAACAACAATCAGCCACTGAAACTCCCTTTTTCAGAGCCTTTCGAGGACGCCACGTTAGCAGCCTTCCTTCACACTTGTCCTTTGTTCTTTCTCACTGTTGCCAGAGTTAACCAGCTTATCAGGTTCGCTTTGAAGGTTGGCGAAATGAGCGGTCCCGTCGAAACCGACAGCGGACTTCATTTGATTCTTCGTACGGCTTGATTTAATTCCGACAATGTTCTTGTCCAGCCAAGCCAAAGTACGCCGTTTCCTGTTGTATTTGAAGGGTCGCAACAACTGGAGCGAAACTAAAGAAACTCGAGGAAATAAACGAAAATGCAGGAGAAATGCTTTAAATGAGTCGCCCAAGCTCCTTTGTTCCAGAGTTCCTTGTACCATTTGCAGGGGAACGAAGTCATACTGCAGTCAGGGGCCACGCTCCGGAAGCGAAGGATCGAGCATGCGGGCCACTCCATGTTCAGTGAGTCATTGTCTCCACCAAAGACAAAAGTAGTAAAAGCTGTCCCAGTAATAAAGGTGGATAGGTTGCAAATACACTTTGATAACACTTTCGAAACTAAAGAATGCGGTTTTATGACAGGTACACTTGTTTTGTGAATAAAATCTCTAGACTTATTCACAGAGACCTTGGTTTAGTCTCACATGTCCTGGACAAACCACCCATATATCCTGTATTTAATAAAGTGACAGCTCTGTATTGGGATAATGAACAATCGCAGCGTGGAGATCTAAGATTGCTGAGTGGTTGGATACTAGATTAAGGTATCGCTCGGCGCCGAAAATCTCCTAATTAAAAAGTGTATTGTATCGAGTTTGCCTCTCTTCCGCTACGATTCGCCTTTCCCTGTGGGGTTGCTCAGCTCCAGATTCTTTTCCCCACTTTTGCTCAGATCCAGATAAAAAGGAGAAAAATTGGAAAAAGTGCTCGGCGCCTGATACTGTTGAAATTCGGCCTCAGGCAAGTGTAATTGTGGGATTGCGAGGGAGATGTGATTGTGGGAGCGTGAGCAGGACGAAGGAAGGGGCAAGACAACCCAAACCAATTGACCAATCTGGGAAAAGCGTAGCAAGATAAGGAAAGGAAGCGAATCAGGGAGGCACTGCTGAGGAGAGTGCAAAAGGGTAGGGAAACAAATGGTGCCCAAAACAGCGAAATGAAACAATTCCAGAAAGGACAATTACTGGTGATACCCATGATACCAACAAGACAAGTCAGAAAGGCAAAGAAAGTTCCAGAGGGTGATTCATAACAGAAGTTGAATGTGCTTGGAGAGGTCTGTATGAAGATCATTCACCATCATGTGGATTGTCAGTGTGTTGTCCTCATTAGCAGTCAGTGGTAGCTTGAGGGGCATCTGGATTAACAGGCGAAGGTTGTTGATAGCCTCAAGCTCCCAACCAAGTTCACTGAGGGCAATATATTCTGCTGCTGTTGATGATGTTGGGACCGTTGACAAACACATCAACTTCCAGCTGATTGCTCCCCTGCCAGCAGCAGGAGGAATGCCATCTGTGAGCGAGAGTCATGATAGGAGTTGAACGATGTGTTCACGTATCCAACAGGTTGAGGGTTGCTGTCTGCACTGTTGCAGTGGCGTTGACACACTCAACAACGTCCAAGAGCTCACACCAATGCCATCTGCATGGATCCTGGGCAAAAGAGCCAAGTAGACTGACACTGGGTGCAAAGTCTGGTCTGGTTGATGTCACTGCATAGTTGAGGCTGCCATTTGCCCTGACATATTCAGTGCTGTCTACACTCTCCTCATCATGGTCGATGGAGTCCGACACTCAAGGGGTGCTTGGAGGTGGTCTTGAGAGCAAAGTCCATGCTGGTTCGGCTGCTGGAACAAGCATGGTCTGACTTTGCGGGAATCCCTTTGACTGCAGGTGTGCTGCACACGCAGGTACCAAGTCCAACCTGATTGCTTTAGCCTGTGCAATCCCTTCTGGAGTAACCAAACCATTCCAGAGGGGATTGGTACACCAGCTGGCAGTGCCATGAAGAAAGCGACATTGAGGATTCCGTACAGGTAGGCTGAGGAGCTGTTGATCATCTCCATGTCACAGCCATACAGGGTGCTGAGAGCAATCATCCATCAGAGTGTTGCCTCAAATTACCAGTGAGTATGTCAGAATGAAGTCAATCCAGACTCCTGTGTGAAACCACAAGCAACAAGTCTTGCGCAAATTTGTTTGATGGCGCTGTAGGTTTTGAACTTCAGCTTGTATACCCACTTACAACTCACAATGTTTGTGTTGGGTGGAGCTGTGGCTTCCATGAACAACCCCATACTGCAGAGCATGCTCAGTTTGTACTCTTCAGCCTCTCTGCACTCTTTTGGCAAAGGGTGAAACCATGGCCTCCTCGTGGGTCAGTGGGTCCTTGTACATGTCAGGCGACACAAACTGTGTTGGAGTTGACATTGAAAGCAAAGGGTGGTCTGTCTTTGTTGTCTGAGTCTGACACGTAGACAGATTGGACGTCATCATTGGCAGAGTCTTCATATGGTCTACACACTAATAATGCATCTGGCATGTCAGGAGTACTCTCAGCAGCAGATGGGTCACTTGGCATGGCTGGTTCCGCTGCATCACTGGGCCTTCCACAGTCCCAGGCTTGCACAGAAGCAGAGCCCACCACACAGGGATCTCACCATCTGCGGCCACCAGGACCTCTGCACTGGACTGAGATGCCATGTCTACAAAGCCACTGGCCCACCACCCCTAGCACTGCTGGAAGGACAGTCCTCAACCACGCCAGTGGTGCCCTGTGCTGCAGATCCCTGTGTGTATGATGGTTTTGGTGGGATGAGGTTGTGTTAATAGTTTTTGATATGCTTTAACGAGGTGAAGTATATTGAGAATTGTTTTTTAGTATGGTGAATCCCAGACTTACACACCAGTTGGTTGTTGGTTGGGTTCTTTCTCAGTTGTCGACGTTTCTTCTTTGGCAGTTGTAGGTCAGGATCAATGCTGGGGGCCACTGCTGTTTCTGGTGCTGCAGTATGTGGCGGTGGCTCTGCAGGTGGTGGTTGCTGCATGCAAAGCTAATGACAGCTTAGGTGGTCACCCCTGCTTCTTTGATGTTGGCACTGTGTTGAGATTCGACCCATGTGAGACTACGCCAAGGTCTCAGTGATAAAGTCCAGGGATTTTATTCGCAAAAACAAGCGTACCTGTCATAAAACCGCAAGGATCGGGACCCCTATTATTATTCCTGGTTCTTAGTTTCCAAGGCGTTATCAAAGTGTATTTGCAGCTAACCTGTCTTTATTATTGGGCCTGCTTTTACTACTTTTGTCTTAACAGTTTCCATTGCGCCAGGGTTTTCTCAACATATTTTCTTTTTCAGTGACTAACGGAGACTGCCTGACTGCCTCAGGATGGGGTGCGACAGGCTGTACCCCAAGCCCACCTAATTTATTATTTTTGGCACTTGTACATACACACATAAGGTTGGGGGGACTTAGAGCATTTGTCAGGAAAAAAAGCAGCTTGTTTCTCAACCAAGCATCCTGATTTGGAAACAACAAAACCAATTTACAAGGAACTGTTTCTCAAACAAGCTGTAAATTGGTTCTTGGTGGTACTCAGCCCAGACAAAGTACTCAGCCCAAACTGGTACTCAGCCAGTGGGTACTCAGCTCAAGGTGGTACTCAGCCCTGGCTGGTACTCAGCACTGGGTGATGCCCAGCCCAGGGTGGTTCTCAGCCCTGAGTGGGTACTTAGCCCAGGCTGGGGATTGGTGCTCAGCCTGTTTTACCTCATTTCTGTGGCTTGCTCTGTGCAGCCTACTGCTCCCTCTGTTTTCTGATGGCTCCAACCTGCAGGAGTATAAAAGCAGCAACTTCTCACAGAGACCAAATAAGGAATCCAACCCCTTCTGGTACTTGACAGTTGCTTTGACAGGCACAATTGGGCATTAGCTTGCTCAGTAGCATTTGGCACATAGAGGTAGTTTGGTGAATGTGTTTTGCTGACCTTTGCCTCTGGTGTGAGACATATACTCACTCCTTTGACCCTGGGATCTGGGCCCTAGAGTGAGGCAAAGCAAATAATAGGCTAAACTAACTTTATTGGGCTGTTGTCTAGGGGGTGTTCCAACCCTACTACTTGCCTAGTCCACAAAGTATCCCTACTGATCTGTCTAACAGGGGTCTCAAACACAAAGAATGAACATTCAGAGGGACAATCCTCTGAGGGATTGGTCATGGAGCACTGATTACTCGCGTGGCTGTGTGCTGATGCGAAGGGAAACAGAAGGGCACTCCCAAGGGTGCAACACAACCGAAGAATAAAGAGAGAGATGAGGGAAACGGGGGTTTTTATCTCAGGAACCTAATCTCAAATACAACAGGAGCAGTTAATAGCGACAGGACAGACAGGGTGTGACCTAGCACCCCTTGTTGCAGACGGTGCTGTGGGAGCCCTTGTCATCGCCAGCGACAGGGGGAGGAAAGAGAAAGGAGTTGACTATGTAGGGGTCGGAAGGTCTCCAGCAGGGAACTTGCACGTGGAAACACCTGCAATCGTACACACACCCCACCAGGCTGCGTCAGCACAATCACTTGACCAACAGGCTTTATGGCATCGCACTTGTACTCACACATCTCACTCTCACAGCAATAGGACGGAGGCAGGCACTTGTAGATTGAACTCTCAGGTGTCAGGGACTGCGCAGGGCGCAGCCACCAACACCCTCGGGGGTCGATGACGCCACCACTGTCGCCTCTGCAGCAGGCAAGCACCTGTGATCCTCACTCCAACACAGAACCAGCAGTGTCACACAGTTGGTCGGGGGGCCAGCTGCATTCCCCACCTGCGGCCCCTGAAGGGACCATGTACTCACCTGGGTGTACCACCTCTCACTACCCTCACCTTTGTGAGCCAGATGAATTTGAAGGGACTCTGTATTGGTGCCAAAGTACAGAAATCAGATTAAAGAAAAGGAAAAAGAGAAATGGCCCAAAAACAGAGAGAGAGAAAAATGACAAGTCACCCCCCTGACTTGGAGCATCCACCACAAATACTCTAAGTCCCCCCAACCTTATGTGTGTATGTACAAGTGCCAAAAAGAAATAATAAATTAGGTGGGCTTGGGGTACAGCCTGTTGCACCCCATCCCGAGGCAGTCAGGCAGTCTCTGTTAGTCACCGAAAAAGAAAATATGTTGAGAAAACCCTGGCCCAATGGAAACTGTTAAGACGAAAGTAGTAAAAGCAGGCCCAATAATAAAGACAGGTTAGCCGCAAATACACTTTGATAACGCCTTGGAAACTAAGAACCAGGAATAATAATAGGGGTCCTGATCCTTGCAGTTTTATGACAGGTATGCTTGTTTTTGCGAATAAAATCCCTGGACTTTATCACTGAGACCTTGGCGTAGTCTCACACTGGTGTGCTGTTCCCACCATTTTTTAGCAGTGTAGCCAGAAAGGCGATCTGTCCCACTGATCCTTGGGTAGATGCGTGACGCACGTATGGCAGGCCTCCTTGTTGCAGAAAGGCCTCTTGAGAGGGAACAAGTCTGTCCGGAACTGACTGGTTAGCAGCAAGAGGCACAAGACAGACCCAAACCTATTGTGACTGTCAGTTATCGTTCTCATGATGCCCATGGGAGAGCAAGCCACCGCCAATGCAGACCTGGGTGCTGGCTTGCGCTGATGACAAATACTCTGAGTATTAAGTGGAACGGAGACCTGGTGTCAACAGTTTTCCTCCTCTTCTGCTCAAGCACAGATAATATAGGAGAGGTTTTTACCCTGTGCCAGTCACGCTTGCCTAGCAACTATTATAGTGTGTATATCATCATCATGTATCAATAATTCATAACAGAGTCTTTTTTCTCTTTCTCTCCAAGTTGGGGACAAACACACATCTCCACTTCATTCACTCCTTCCACTCACTCGCTCAGAGTAGGCTGTTTACAGCTATGCGACATCAGCGTTCTTGCCTCTGTCGATGACGGAGTTCTATCTACATCTGTCCTTGCTAGGCGACGTCGGCGTTCTTAGTCACACGCATTGTGTGGACGAGCAGAGGTTCTCAACTAACCCTGCTCACAGCAAGTGTAGTTGTGTGAATACCTATCAAGCCTGCGACAGCTGGTTGGAGAGGCCCACGCAGGCTTCCTTTAAACAGAGGGAAAGAATGGGTTCAGTGTTGTAGCACTGTCGGAGTAGTACAAATCTAATTCTTTAGAAATGACATTTATTGGTAGGGTTGGTTGTGTGAGATTGAGATTAATGAGGCTGCTTCTCCAAGCGCAGCTATTTATATGGAGAGTGGCATTAGGAGATTAAGAAAAAGAAAGAAGGAAGAAAGGAAGAAAAATGTTTGAAGAAATTGAAAGGAAGGAAGAATGAAAATTAATGACAAGGCAACTCTGAGAGGGGGAAAAGATAAGAGATAAGAAGCACTTACAAGATTATGTAAATATATACACAAGGGGGCTCTCAAGCTACTCAAACCCTAGTTGTTATTCAAGAGCCAAAGAGAGCTCTTCCTCACTATGTGAAATACAGGGCAATTACAGCAGAGAACTTCACGTTAGTCCGAATAATTAGTTTACATAGAAGAAAAATTTAGAAAAATTATGGGAACAACTGAGATTGATCCCTCTTTCAGATAGGGTCACATGTTATAATAAATGTATGATATGTTTTGTGTTGCATTGTAAAGTAAGAGTTCCTTGAGAACCTAAACTATGGCCAACACTTTATGTGAGATACTTGAGAATCCCATAAAACGCCTTGTCTGAATAATCAGCTATATCCACATCAAGGAAAAAAATAAAGATCATGCTCCTGCCATTGAGATGCACATAGAAAAAAAAAACCTTTCTCATTCATTTTTCCATGTTTGTATCAGGAGGGACTGGACATGGTAATCAAGTGCAGCCGCTCACCATGAGGTCGATTCACAATAAACTCCCTCCCACAGGAAAGGGAAGAACAAAAAGAAATTAGCCAGCATGTTGTCATCTTTCCACTGTCAAAGCAAATCTTCTGGTTTGGGGTCAGTAAAATGCTGTCCAAATCAATTTGGACGATTTGCAAAAACTCTCTAAATGCTCATTTTTCCCTCCTCTGTGACTGAACTGTGACCCAGACCGCCAAGGAAGTATTGTCGAAGTCAAAATAGACATACAAGGTTTTGAACCATCCGTTGTGCTGTGGAGACGGTGGCGTCTTTCCTTCCCCCTCGGCTTCTGTGGACCCTCCCAGCATTGGTTCAGGGAAAGGCCCTTGGAGTCACTGCACGTGACGGCCAGAACGCCCTTCATTGACAGGTCATAATCGGCAAACGGCCGAACCAATTGCACGGCAGGACGATCCGAATCAACCAATCGCAAAGCGCTGTCCAAAAGGGAGAACATCCGGGCCGAAGCTTAAATTTGCAAGGAAGACACACAGTCGATCGCTCACCACCTGACCACTCGCGGGACGGAAACGATTGGAGCTAGGCTCTTGCTCTTTTTCTCTCTCTGCTGCGCTCTGGCTGTTTTCTTCCATGATGCAATGTGCCTTTCACAAAGAGGGCAAAAAACCTCACATGGTCGGGAAAGTGGAAGACAAACGGACTCTTCATTGGCAGCGAGAGGGAGGAGACAGAGAGAGCGAAATAGGGAGGGAGGGAGAGAGAGAGAGAGAGGGAGAGAGCCAGACAGATAGAAAGGGAGAGAGAGAGCAGGGACCACCTTTGCAGCAGCGCCACCACCACCACACCCCCCGCGGCCCCTTTAAAAGTCGCAGTCCAATTCGCCTCCTCCCACAAAAGAAATTCCCCTCTCGCTGTTTGCTGTTTGTTGGTTGTTGGCTGTTATAGCGGTACGATACGGTGTCGAAGGAGCGACGCTCGTCTCTCTCTCTCTGTCACTCTCTGTCTCAATATCTCTCTGGCCTTGCTGCGCTGACGATCTGTCACGAAGCCCCAAAATCCCTAAAAAAGACAGAAGGCAGACAGACAGACAGACAGACAGACAGACAAACAGACAGACCAAAACAAAGACTGCTTTTCAATTTCGATCCGAAAAAAAAAAGAAACGTTATCCCTCCCTGCTGATCGCTCGCTCACTTGCTCACTCACCGCTTCCTAACTCGCTCGCTCGCTCGCTCAACTCGCTACGCAGACCACTCCTCCTCGTCCTTCTTCTTCAATAAACACAATGTCGTCCACCGCCGTCATCGCCAGCGTTGACGCCGCCTTCACCACGAAGGAGGAGGGGTCAGACCTCGCCCTCATCAAGGACGCTGCCGACCTTGCTGCCGCCATCGATGGCCTCGCCCTTCAGCAGCAGCTGGCCGATCCGGTCGACGAGCTGCTTGCGAAGCTGGACGCCGCCCTCGCCGCCAATCCTGACGCAACATTTGAAACTCTCAACCCCGAGCTCCACGCCCTACTGCCTTGTGAGTAGTGTCAGCGACTGAGTGAATACACATCCTCTTCCTCCAGGTTACCCCTTCGCCTGTCCTCTGCCCTCTGCCCTGCTCTTCCTCATGATCCACTGGCGCCAGCGTGACGCGCCTCCGTATACCCTGCATCGTTTGACTAACGCACACTTGCCTCACGTCGACTGTGCTACTTTTACGACGGATCCAGCGCTCCTGTCCGTTGGATCAACGCACATGCCGTCGATCGTGTCGTCAGACAAAACGACGGGCATCACGCTCTCGCTGCCAATTGCGTTCACCGCGTTGACGCCACGCTCCCTGCGCTTCAACCCCTCCGTACCGTCGGTATTCGCCGTGGAGTACGATGGCCTCGAGGTCGGTACCGTCTCGCTGAAGTTTCCATCCGTCCTCGCGGGCGGCGAATCGGCAAAGCCCGTCGCGGCGGTGGCAGAGGCAATCCTTACCCCTCCCGAAAAAGGCTCGGCGACGGACACGGCGACGCGTCGACTGATCTCGCGTTTCACGAACGGGAGTGGGTCTGTTCTTCGTATCGGCGCCTTACGGTCTGGCGGTCTGAAGGGGCTTCTCAACTCCGCCATCGGCAGCGCCGCCGGTCTATCGTTCGAGCTGCCTGGCAACGAGTTTAAGCTCCTGAAAAAGACCGTCTCGTCGTTCCCAGTATCAGCTGGCCTGTCCGGCATTACCACAAAGGCCAAAATCACAATCGTCAACCCATTCTCCGTCGGTATCGCCGTGTCGTTTGTCCGCGCCCGTATTACGTACGACGGCATCTATCTTGGAACTACGGAGAACGAGATTGACTTCCGCCTGCCTGCAGGCACGGCGTCGCCGGTTCCCGCCGAGGAAGATGCAGAACTCGCGGCCGCTGGTGCCCTCCGCACCGTCCCGTCCGAGGAATACCTGTCGCCAAAGCTGGTTCTGAACCTGAGCATCACGTGGGCTATTGCGCAAGCCATCTTGCGCAAGTACCGCGGCACACTGCTTGTCGATGTTGAGTGCGAGGTTGACGTCGAGATTGGTTCATATGCCACGCGCGTGGAGTTTGTAAGTCTACGAGTTCCACTTTTTCGTTTACTCCCTTTCTTGACATGTGCACGCGTGATTGCACCATGCACGATGCTCGGCGTTTCTGTGCAGCCGTGAACACTTGCATCCACTCTCTCATTTATATTCCTCCCTCCACCCGCCCTCTCAGAACCAGGACGACGTGCCGGTTTCGCTTGTCTGGAACTTGTGGTGAGCCAAAGTCGCGAGTACAGCCCAAAGAGTTCGCCGTCAAAGCACAAGCCAATCGGGACCTTGCTCTCCTTACTCCAGTGACGCGTTTATACCGCCTGACCCTCCCATCAAATGCGTTTTCGACTTCAATGCTTCTCTTACTTGGTCGTTTTCCCCCACAATCCCCTCACTTCATTTAGTACTGCGAAAACTCCTGGTCACTGCTCTTCTTAGGCGTAGCCGACCCAGCTTCCTTGTCTTCTACTCGCTCCTCTTTCTCGTTGATCGACTTTTTCTTGATGGAACTGTTTCCCTTTTGTCGAGACCTCCTATGTCCTTTATTTCACCCCGCTTCTATTTTGTCCTCCTTTTTTCTATCAGGTTCACATAACACTTGTTTGCACCCTGCCCGTTTTACTCTTGTTTTTTGTTACAATGTAAAACCTCTTTTGGGAGGATAAAACAGAGAAAAGATAAAAACCAATGGTTGCAATTGCTGTCGCGACTAGAAGTCCTAAACCACTAAAATGCTCAGCAAGGCAAGCTGCCCACTTCCGAAACCCAGTTCGTCATGAAGTACGACCCTCAGTTAGTTTGTCCAACTTGGCCATTGTCTGAAACAACTCATAGTTTATTGCCTTGCGGGACGCCGTGCATATGAGACCAGTGCCTAGAAAAAGGAAACAAGCTTATACATATTTACATCAATCGTTTTGTGCGCTCTTGCCAGCATCAGCAAAAATGGGGGTGGCATTGGTGCCCATCAGATGTTTCCTGAAGGAATCGCTGATGGCTGCACGCCATCAGCGATGGCTGATAGACAGACCTCCACAATTACCAATCTAAATTGGGAGTCAGCTGATGCATTACCTAAATAAAGGAGGGGAGGGGCAAAAGTAAATCTGGACCAGGTGTGGAATCGAAATGATTACTTTGAGATGTTTATACATGATACATTTACCTGCAACTAAGCACAACACTACATTCCTTTTGGAAAGCATTTTCAACACAAAATTATATAATTCAGGCAATATGCATTACTGACATGATGTGCGTCCAGACTATGAAAATTGACCCATATTTCAGGCTGGAGTCTAGGTTCAGTTTAAAATCACAGAAAGGTTGAAGTACTTTATGGGCTACTCAGATTTTCTCTCTCTTTTGCACTCACACACATACACACACACACACACACTCACTCACTCACTCTCTATGTCTCTGCATTTCCATACCCAGATATTTTGAATTCAAGGAAGGCATATTCATAGCCAGCCTCACAGTGACAGCATTGAAACAAACTCAAAAAAATCAAATCTCACACAGTAATATGAGTAAGGGTCCAAATATGATGTGCCTTCTGTGAGAGCAAATTTTGACCACAGCATCAATGGTGTATGATTATAAAGTGTGGAGAAAATTTACAGTCTCTTTCTTCTTTACCACTGGTAATTCAATTTCTTACCTTCTGTAGTCTACTTGCTAAGGCTGAGCAGTTGGACACAGATGGTGCGAGTTTGATTCGCAATGGCAAGCAGCATTAGTGTCGGAATCAGTCCATTGCAGATGGGCAGTGGCAACTAGCGGTGGACTCCAATGCCTGTCGATATGTCGATGCACTATATGAGATCTTCAATCAAATCTAGCGGTGGGGACTACAGCGTAGGTCAGACAGACTATCAGACTCACACATCTGTAAAAAAAATTCCGTTGGGGCATCTGCAAATGTGGAATGCTCAACAGCATCCAACCTCATCTCACTCTTTCAACTCTGTTAGGCAGAACTGACTGGTTAGCAGCAAGAGGCACAAGACGGACCTCAACTATTGTGACTGCCAGTTATGGTTCTCACAATGCCCATGAGAGATCAAGCCACCACTAATGCAGACCCAGGTGCTGGCTTGCACGGTTGACAAATACTCTCAGTATTAAGTGGAACAGAAACCTGGTGTAACAGTTTTCTTCCTCCTCTGCTCAACCATATAATACCGGAGAGATTTTTACCCTGTGCTGGTCACGCTTTTCCAAAAGCTCTAAATCTCTTCTTTCCAACAAGCTATTTCGCAGCTCTCTACAACGTTTGTACGCATTTCAATTGGCCTCCAAAGTTGGACACCGCTGATCCAACTTTACCAGCCATCTACTCAACGACCAGGAGCAATCAGAGGACACCCTTATACACCTGAATAGCTCTGCTTCCGCTCTTATAAGCGCTTTTCCCTACAACTCCTGCAGCTGGAGCTACAAGAGATTTTGATAAGGGGGGACCAAAAGTCGAACTACCACTACCTCCATCCACCATTTTTGTCCTTTTCCGTGTAACAAGTCACCTCAGCTGCACACCAAATCGCTTTAACTTCGTTGCCTGAGCTTTCCAACACTCCCTCAAGCACAACACCACCAAGACTTTGATTTTAGGTCTGAAATTTGGCAGACAGTCTCTCCTTGATGGTGCCGACCTGCTATTCTGATTTCAGAAGTTTTCGTCCAACAGTCAGCTTGCAACAAGCATTGTGTGCAACACACATCTTCTCTCCTGGCCATTTTACCATCAAGATCATCACTACATAGAACGCAATGTCATCCAACCTAAACTCATTTGTCAGCATGTTCACCAGCAAGACACTGACAGAATTCTTCAGATCAAGGTCATTGGGGGAAAAGGAATCCAGGACCTGTAAACAGTTACTCTGAGTGGGTGAGTGGAAGGAGTGAATGAAGCGGAGATGTGTGTCTGTGGGTGGTCCTTTCTCCCCAACTTGGAGAGAAAGAGAAAAAAAACTCTGTTATGAATTATTGGTAGATGATGGTGATAGACACGCTGTAATAGTTGCTAGGCAAGCGTGACTGGCACAGGGTAAAAACCTCTCCTATATTATCTGTGCTTGAGCAGAAGAGGAGGAAAACTGTTGACACCAGGTCTCCGTTCCACTTAATACTCAGAGTATTTGTCATCAGCGCAAGCCAGCACCCAGGTCTGCATTGGCGGTGGCTTGCTCTCCCATGGGCATCGTGAGAACGATAACTGACAGTCACAATAGGTTTGGGTCTGTCTTGTGCCTCTTGCTGCTAACCAGTCAGTTCCGCCTAACACCCCCCCGCACGATGGCCATGGGTGTAGCACCCGTTATGCAAAGCGTGTGTAAGCGTCTGAGGCTTCGACCAAAAGGGTGTTCGAAAGGTTGGAGCGGGGTCAGAGGCCGAGTAGTGAGGTCAGTCGCTGGTGCTGAGACATCAAGAGTGGTTTTGTGAGAATGTCTGGTCGCTGGTTGGTACGTAGTGTACAGTGATCTCTCCAGTGGCTACGCCTTGTTGGAGGAAATGAGCACGTATGTCAATGTGTTTTGTGCGAGCATGTGTGAGAGGGTTGAGCACTAGTGCGATTGCAGATTGATTGTCCTTGAGGATTGGTAGTGGCTGCTGTGCAGGAAGTTGCAACTCTGATAATACGGCTAGGAGCCATTGTGCTTCTTCGAAGGCTTCAGAAAGTGAGTAGCATTCTGCTTCTGTGGAGGATAGCGATACTCGATGTTGTTTGTGTGAGACCCAAGAGACAGGCAGTGCCCATGAGGAAGAAGACATATCCAGTTTGTGATGTGTGGTCTCCAGGTTCGCCCCCATAGGATGCATCAGCATATGCAGCTGGTTCAAGGGTGTCATTTGTGAAGAGCTGTAGCAGCTTGTGGCTTTGCCTGTGGAACAATCCGTAGACCCAGGTGCCTCGGAGGTAACAAAGCTGGCGGCGGAGTGCATTGCAATGGCACTGGTGTGGCTTCAGTTGGAACTGGGAGAGTACATTTGTTGCAAATGCGATATCTGGTTGAGTTTGTGTTGCGAGGTATTGAATTTTCATGAGTGTGGATCGATACCAGCTTGAGTTGCTCTCGCTGAGTTCGATTGACATTTCGTCATGCATAAAGGTGATACACATTGGAGTTGATGCAATGTCAAGGTCGTCCCACATTTTCTCTTCAGTGAGGATTGTCCTGGTGTATTCGTCTAGGCCCATCCAAATGCCTTCGGCGTTGCGCTCGAGGTGGATGCAAATCACTTGGCTTACAGTGGTTTCCTCGAGGGACATGCTTTACTCAGCACGAAAAGCATCCTCAATTTTTGCAATGAGAGCTGGGGTGTTGGCCATGATATTGATGTCGTCGACAAAGACAAAGGTGATTTCAAACATTTGCTGCTGAGGGTCTGCTCGAAAAAAGAGGCAGGGCTCAGCAAGAGATTGATTGAAGCTGAGTTTCTCGACAATGAACCTGCAAAGGGTCAGGAACCAGTTTTGTCCAGATTGATGGAGTCCATAGAGGCTCTTGAGGCGTTTGCAGAATAGTTTCTTTCAATCTGGAGCGAGTCGCTCGTGGCCTTTTGGTGGGTGCATGTAGATGATTCTTTGAGGAAAGCGTTCAGGTTGGCTGTGTTGACATCCATGCTGTGGTACTTGAGGTTAAAAGCAAGGCTGATTGCAATGAGCAGTCGGATGGCCTGGATCCGGACGACAGGAGAAAAGGTGTCTGTGCAGTCAATGCCTTCGCGTTGGGGGTTTCCACATGCGACAAGACAAGCTTTCCATCGCTTCAGCCAGCCAAAGGGGTCAAGCTTGTAGGCATAAACCCATTTGCAGAACATTGCGCGTTTGCCAGGAGGAAGAACTGCCCATTCCCAGACCTTGTGCTTGTCCATGAGAGAGTGAAGTTCCTCAAGCTCAGATGCAGTCCATTCTTCATTGTAGTCTAATGTGTGGGCTTCCTTGTGGGAGCTGGTGGGAGTTGTGATTGGTGGATTGGTTCTTTAGGGAAGCGTGGCTCTGGTTTTGCTGATGCAAGGAAGAGTCACAAGAAAGGCGAGTGATTGTTCGATTTGCAAGTTTCACCCAGGGCAACAGCGAATGTGTCAGGGTTCCAACCAAGTTGTCATCGTCATTATCGTCTTCCATATCTTGGGGAAGAGTTGGAGGTTGATCTGAGGTGTTTGTTGATTATGATGGCGGTTGTCCCCCCCCCTGGAAGCCTGGCGCAGTTGCTGGCGAGTATGAGGGAGGGAGCACTGTCAGGAGGAGGGTTGGATAATCGACGGTAATATCGTAAATGAGGCACGGTGTAAACAGTCCACTCTGAGTGAATGAAGTGGAGATGTGTGTTTGTGGGTGGTCCTTCTCCCCAACTTGAAGAGAAAGAGAAAATAAACTCTGTTATGAATTATTTATACATAATGATGATATGCACGCTGTAATAGTTGCGAGGCAAGTGTGACTGGCACAGGGTAAAAACCTCTCCTATATTATCTTCTTGAGCAGAGAAGGAGGAAAACTGTTGACACTGGGTTTCTGTTCCACTTAATACTCAGAGTATTTGTCATCAGCGCAAGCCAGCACCCAGGTCTGCATTGGTGGTGGCTCGCTCTCCCATGGGCATCATGAGAATGATCACTGACAGTCACAATAGGTTCAGGTCCGTCTTGTGCCTCTTGCTGCTAACCAGTCAGTTCCACCTAACACATGTCTTGTGTGTTGTTGGTGGTGGAGCAGGAGCACCATCGACATCACCAGACTTGAGATTGTTGTGTACTTGCTCTTGGTGGATGTGGCCAAAACGTCAGTGCCAACAGAACTGCCCCCAAACCTGCCCCTAAACCTGCTGCCAAACCTGCCCAAAAACTGCCTCAAAAACCAGGAACACTGCCTCAACTTGACCAATATTCTTATTCATTCTTTTGTGAAAGCCCCTTTGCTATTGATATCACTCTTATTTCTTCAAAAAAAAAAAAAAAAAAAAAAAAACAGAGACATTATTAGCAGGACTTCCTGCACCCCTTAGACAACTACGTCAACTAGCCCTGTCTCCTGCACACCACTCCCGTCATGCTGGCGTTGGTTTCATCATTTCATCTTCCCTGGCACCACACATCACTGACGTCTCCCACTTTGGAACTCGTGCCATTGCCCTCACCTTATCTTTTGCTCGACGCTCCATCCTCCTGTGATATATTTACTGGCCTGCTGACCCCCAATCTGAGGAACTCCCTGACTTGCAAAAATGGTGCAACTCTCTTGCCTCATCTGACTCCACCTCACCCCACCAAGCCTACTGGTTTGGTGACTGGAATGCCATCACTGACCCCCTTGACCACTCCACCAGAGCCCGCACACCTACTTCCCGCAACGGGTTCTTCCCCACCCTCTCCCTGAAAGGCTTTGTTGATTCCTTTCGACACCTGCACCCAGACTTACCCTCTTATACACACACTGCTGGCTCCTACTCCTCTCGTTTGGACTGAAAGAAATGACTGCTGCTGATTGTGGATGGTGGTGAACTACTCTGGTGAGCTACTCTGGTGGACTACTCTCTTGTGATGGTGAAGCTGAGATGGGAGACTGTTGTACAATGTATGCTGTTTGGCTTTTTACAAAATTGTGACAAAGACCAGGTGACAAAAAATGCACCAAATCCTCATCACAGTTGGAGCTCCCATGCACCACAGTGTGAGGTGTTGCTCCTGCACACTGCTTACTGCAAAAACCCAAAATCTAACACTCCCCCCTAAGCTGTGGGCAGGAGCAAAAGGGCCAGCACGGAGGAAAACCTTACGCCATAGGCAACGTAAGGAAACCGTACACTGGTTAAGGAAAAGCAATAAACAGGTATGACTGGCCACCAGGTGGCAGAACAATAAGAAAAGAATGCCCATATGAAATTTGTAGATGGAGAGCAAAGAAGCTTGAATGCAGGAATATAAGAAGCAATGCAGAAGAAGAAGAAGGGCAAGAAAGAGAAAGGAGAAAGAGAATGCAATACAAATAAAGAAAGGGGACAGAAACTAAGGCACACGACAAAGACCAATATGACTAAGATGGTAAGCACCTAAAGCAGCTGGTAATGATTTTGCAAGATAATCTGCTGGTTGCTCGCCACCAGGAGTCCATTCCAGTCGAATCACTTGTCGATCAACCAGTTCCCTGATATAGTGATACTTAACCAGAATATGTTTTGACCATTAGTGTAGAGATTGTTTGAGCTCAAATTGATAACGCCTTGGTTGTCAGTATAGATTGGAATAGGAGTTGGGGATGGGAGCATAAGTGCTGTGTGCTGTTGTGAGATGGCCTCCAGTTCTCGTCCTAGTTCTGAGACTGCAACGTATTCTGCTTGCTGAGGTGACAGCATAACTGTAGGACTGCGAGTTGATGCCCAGCTGATAGCAGTATTTCCAAACAAAACAAAGTAGCCAAGTTGTGATTTCCCATCAGCATGAACTCCATGAGCAGCATCCGAGTAGCTGAAAATTCCAGACCCTGTGTTGGAATAAAGCAAACCATACTCACGTGTACCATTGATATATTGAAGGACTCGAATGAGGATCTGCAAGTGGTGTTTGCTTGGGTCCTTGCTGAAGGCGCCAAGATATGAGGCTGCTGGTGCCAAGTCTGGTCGTGTGTGTGTTGCCAAATAGTTGATGCCACCAAGGATTGCTTGGTAGAGCTGTTGATTTGCTGTGGGTTCATCATTTTCTCGAGGTTGAAGAGTGAGAGGACTGGGGAGAGCAGTTACTGCTGTCTTCTTTCCATTGACTAGGTCTGCATGGCGTTGGAGTAACTCTTTGGTGTAAGCTCGTTGATGCAAGTAGATGCCAGTTGGTGTTCGATGAACTTCCATATTCAGTACGGTCTTGATATGACCTAGTTCGCGGAGCTTATAGAAGGATTTTAGCAAATTGATGGCAGAGGTGATTTCCTCTGTGTGCCCAAAGAAACAAATATCATCGACATAGATAGCAATGAAAATAATACGTTCCTTTGTATGCTTGAAGAGGATGCACGGATCTGCTGCGCTTTGTTGGTGGTCGGCAGATTTGAGACGACCAATGAGTTCCTGGTACCAACAACGCCCCGCTTGCTTGATACCGTTGACAGCTTTGTGCAAAAGGCAGACCTTGCCATCCGAATGGTAGCCATCTGGTTGCTCCATGTAGATGGGGACATCAAGTTTGCTGTTGAGGTAGGCATTGCTAATATCGACCATAGCTGTGTCCCAACCGTTTGAGGCTGTCATAGCAAGGAGCCATCGTAGACTATTGATGCGAACAACAGGAGAGTGAGTACTCCAGAAATCAACACCACGACGCTGTGCAAAGCCCTTCGCCACTAGTCTTGCGCGAAAGCGCTCAATGCTGCCGTCTGGTCGAAGCTTGACCTTGTAAACCCATTTGTTCTGCACAACATTGACATTCTTGGGTCGATCAACGACTTCGAAAGCTGCAAGCATTCTGAGAGCGTCAGATACTCAAGACAAGGCATGATGCAGCAACAGCTGGACACCCAGGAGAGCACAAGACATATGAGCTTGTTTCCAGAGACTTCTACTGGCCAGGCATGAGGAAGTTCATCAAGAACTATGTCAGCAGCTGTGAAACCTGTCAAAGAAACAAATCCAGCAGACACAAGCCCTATGGACTTCTGGAGCCCCTCCCAATTGCCATCAGCCCTTGGTCATCAATATCCATGGACTTCTTTGTTAAACTGCCCCCATCCATGGATTTGACTCTATCCTTGTTGTCATCTGCAGAAGGACAAAGTTGGCCCATTTCATCCCCTGCACTGAGAATATAGATGCACAAGGAACAGCAGACTTGTTTTTGCAGCACATATTCAGGCTCCATGGGCTGCCTCAGTCAATCATCAGTGACAGAGGACCACAGTTCAGATCTCAATTTTGGAAAGCACTCACAGCAGCCCTTGGAATCAAGTCTCAACTGTCAACTGCTTATCACCCCCAGACTGACGGACAAACAGAAAGAACAAACCAGACTCTGGAGCAGTATTTGAGGTGCTATGTCAGCTATCAACAGCCCACCCTCCTTCCGCTGGCAGAATTTGCTCTCAACAATTCTCTCCACTCAAGCACCCAGCTATCTCCTTTCTTTGCAACCTATGGCTTCAATCCAAGAGGAGATCTTCTGGGACAAGAGACCTATCCAATGTCCAAGCTCCTGCTGTGGCTTCACACTTGCATAAGCTCAAGATCATCAGCACCTTCCTGGACTCCACCCTGAAGCAAGCCCAAGGAGATGCCTCAAGATTTGCCAACACTCACAGAATGGACCATGACCTTGCTGTGGGTCAGCAAGTTTGGCTTCTGAGGAAGAACTTGCAGACCAAAAGACCAAGTCCCAAGCTAGACAACCTCAAGTTGGGACCTTTCAAGATCTTGGAGCAAATCAATTCAGTCACCATCAAGCAGGATCTCCCTGCATCCATGAAGATCCACCCAGTTTTCCATGTCAGCCTTTTGGAGAAGTTTGTGGCAAACTCCATTCCAGGCAGAGTTGTTCCTCCTCCTCCTCCAGTTGAGGTAGAAGGTGAAGAGGAATTTGAGGTTGAACAAATCTTGGATGCCAAGTGGTTTGGAAAGACACTCAAGTTCCTTGTCAAGTGGAAAGGTTACTCAGATGCTGACAACACCTGGGAACCTGAGTCAAACCTCACTCGCTGCCAAGACCTTCTGCTCAAGTTCAAGACCAGGTACCCCACCAAGTTGCAGAAGAGGCCTAAAGAGGGAGATGATGTTATGAATCACCCTCTGGAAACCTCTGGAACCTTCTAGAACATTCCTTCATGGAACCTTGTGGAACCTTCTGGAACCTTCTTTGCTTTCCTGACTTGTCTTGTTGTCATTGGTGTCATTGGTATCATTGTATTACTAATTGCTCTTTCTGGACCTTTCTTTGAGTCTTGACAAGGAATACTCTCAAAAGGTATAAAAGGGGGATGGGGGACCTGTCCCATCCCTCAAGTGAATTATTGTTTCCAATACAATCATCACTCCTCTCAGTTCCTTGTCTGCCTTGCCCTCTCCTGCCATGTTCCTGACAGTCTTTGTCACAATTTGTGCAAAGCCAAACAGCACACATTGTGCAATAGTCTTCCATCTCAGCTTCACCATCACAAGAGAGTAGTCCACCAGAGTAGTTCACCACCATCCGCAAACAGCAGCTGTCATTCTTTTCGTACAAAATTGTGACCCATCCCAATCATCTGGAGTATAAACAACGTGCAGAACGCAGCAACACACTTGAAAAGCGCACAGAACGAGCAAACAGAGGCAGTGCCACATGCGACGACACTACCAACTCACTCAGTTTTTGTCCCCCCACCATTCCACCACGTCTACAGCATTTGTAACACTGGGGAAGCTGTTTTGGCGGTTGTTTTTCGCTGCAGCAGCGTTGCAGAGCATGTAACAGCACTCATCGACAACATCAGCCACCTGATAACGTCCAATTTCGAGAGTTTACGTTTGCAACTTCTTTCAATTGCTTTAGGAATCGCTTACCACCATTTGAAAGTACTCCTTTTGTTCTATCTACTCGCCAAACGTCGCAATCCTCCACTACTTCCTTGCTGCAAAATAGCAGTCCACATTTTGAACGAATTCAGTACTCAATTAGCACCAAATTTCACCCAATCTGTCGAAATTCATGCCTGCAACTTCCCACATTCACAACTCAGCCAAAACCCAACCAAATCGCTTAAAACCATTTTTCTGCATTCAGCAACTGCTGATCAACGTGGGGCAACTCAGTGATTCTCCAAATTCGTCCTTGGCCTTGTGGGATATTGAGTTGCACGCTGGAGCTGCATTTTGGCCCATCTAGTCACTCGTTTTCGCTCCACAATCATGACAAGTCTGCTTTTCTCAACACCAACTCATCACCATTGTAGCCCATTGAGAAAAAAAATCTACTCACACTTACAACTCCACCCACAAGTGTTGTATTGCATTTGTTTAGAGCTTATTGGAGTGTTCTACACTTATATTACCTGCTCATTTTTTTTTTTTTTTTTTATTGTTCCAGCCCCAGAGGGGCTGGCAGGAAGAGAAAGAGCCATCAACAGTGAACCGTAATGGACTACGTCCAGGTATCACCTCAGCAAACCCACCCCATGCGCTACGGACTTACAGGGTCGTCAGGCATCTCCACCGCACATAAAGCCACAATGATCAAAGGAGAAGGGGAAAACACAGAATCAAGAAAATAGAGAAGTGAGTCTGAAGGAGGTCAGTGTAAGAGAGGGGAGCAGCTGTGAAAAGTCGGAGGGTTGGGATAAGTCAGATTAGGCAACAGCCCATGTCAAGATTGAGAAGGGCAACAGTGGCTCAGTGAACGTCGGGGGGCTCAGCAGGAGGTGGGTGACAAGTGGCTCGTGCTTGTTGGCGTGAGGGGAGTTGTATTGTGTGGTGAAGCCAGATAATGCCTGCAACAAGTTTTATGCGGCCGAGGTAGTGGTCAATCCATCTGGAAGAAGCCTTGGTGTGCAAAAGCCAGATGCCTGGGCAAGTGTCAGTGGAGTGCCGGCGACTACAGGTGGTGCAGCAAGGTTGAGAGGGTTGCGAAGAGCTGATACGAGTGCTGTGGGATGATGGAGTGGGAGGGAGGGAAGAGTTGATGTTTGGAGAAGACAGTGGGTGAGAGGCTGTGGAGCGAGGGTGAGTGGCCTGGGAATTTGGTGGAGGGGATCTGCGGGGCTTGGAGCGCTTGTCAGAAGGCTTGATGGACTTTGACTTCTCCCAAGAGATATTGTCGTCGCAACGGGGGATCCAAATAAGTCGATGGGCGTCAAGAAGGAGCTGATGGAAAGCGGGTGACAAGGGTTTTAAGGACAGAGGCAGCAGGGTTATCACGTGAGAATAAGGTGTCATAAAAGGATTGAGGGATGAAGCCACGAAGGAGGGAGGAAAATTGATACAAGATTGATGATCAAAGAGAAATTCAGGGCGGGAGAGCCAGTAAATGGGATGGGCTTGAGGAGGAGAGTGGCCATGAGGTGCAGGAGGAACAGAGGAGGAAAGAGTTTCAGCAAAGGTGTTGCGAATCATGGCAATGGCGTCGGCAGCTGCAGGGCATTGCCAGACATGCTCTGTGGTTTCCAGAGCGTGGTGGCATCGACGGCAGAGCCCATCAGGGTAGACTTGAGGGTGTTGTTGGTGTAGAACTTTTTGAGTGGGCAAAGTGTTGCTGAGGATTTGAAGTCGATACTTGCGACGAGCAGAGCCAGGGAGGGTGCCAAAGAGGGAAGAGGGTTTAATTCCAGAGTGGAGAACAAGAAATGTGGCTTCCCAATGAACTAGGTCAGGGTTGTGGGTGATGTGGGCAAAGGCTGAGGTGTTCAGAAGTGCAAAATGGTGAGAGAGACCTGTGAGGAGTCGCAGTTGTCGTCGAAGTTGGCCCAAGATGGGGGTATTTGAGATGAAGGCGGTGGCTGGGAGGATCTGTTGTGAGAGGATCGGTAACAAAGTTGGGTTGGAAGTCAAGGGTACAGATGATGCCAGCTTGTCTGCTCGTTCGTTGCCAGCATCGCCGTTGTGTCCACGAACCCAGGAAACTTGTGGAGGGGGGCCAATCCAAGACTGTAGAGTGGCTGCAACGCATGCCCATAGGGTGGGGTGGGAAGTTGTGTGCAAAAGACGATGGAGGGAATCAGAGAGAGGAGGTGTGTTGAGCTTGCTGTGTGGATGGGGACTAAAGGAGTTTGAGGGAAAGAGTTTCTCAAAGGTGTGAACCACTCCAAGATTGTCAAGTCAAAAAGTGAGGGGCAGGGAAAGCTTTGCAGTGATGGTGAGGGCAGCAAGGAGAGCAGCAATTTCAGCAGTTGTGGAAGAGGCAGAGAGTGGAGGGAGGGCAAAAGAAAATTCAAAGTTAAGCTCAAGGCAAACAACAGAGCCAGCCATGAAGCCCTCCTCGCGAAGGGAGCCATCAGTGTCAAAGGTCAAGGATAGGTGGGTATGAGCAAGGTCAGCAGGGAGGAGGGGCACGTCCATTGGTTGAAAGCAGGGATTCGTGAAGGGAGCTGGATTGAAAGTGGAGTGGCGGGAAGTGAGGAGTGGGAAAGGTGTGGGTGTGAAAATGGTGGTGGGGGAAGGCGAGTTAACAAAGAAGATGGACTGGGAGGGTCGAGTTGCAGTAGCAGTTGTGCGGCTGCTGATGGGGACTGTGTAGGTGGAGTGTGCAAGGGAAGTTGGATTGTAGGGAGAGATGTGCTTGCTGCAGGGGTAAGAGAATGGGGGGAGCCAATGGGGCAGCCAAGGCATTGAACCAAGTGGAAATTGTGGGAGGAAGGGTGAAGGCGTTCAGGGAGCCTGGAGTAGTGATGAGAAAGGAGTTGGGGGGTTTGGGAGTGTGTGAGTCCAGTTAACAATGCAGAAGAATTCCACTTGTGGTGGGGTCATCAGACGGAAAAAAACTGCCACGAGCAAGGGGGGGATGGTTGTAGGGGATCCAAGGAAGATGGTTAAAAGGGATTGTAAAGAGGACCATCAGGAGGGCTGTGGTAAACGACTGGAGAGCCAAAGGTGGGAGCAGCAAAAATAAAGGTCTTGATGATGTGGTACACTTCACAGAGTTTGTCAGGGAGAGAGGTGTCTTTGTAAGAAGGACTGGTGAAGCGGAGGTCAAAAAGTTGTTCAAAAAAGAAGACTGAGTGTGAACGGAGAGTGGGAAGCACTTTGAGAAAAATGTGCCAAGGAACTAATGAGTTGATGGAGTGAGCGTGAACAGAAAATAGGGGTGGACCAGAGTATTGGAAGGATGTTTGTTGGTTAAAAAGGAGGGGAATGAGAGACTTGGTGAAGTGTTTTTTTGGCTGGGACAAGGGTAAGGGATGTGAGAAAACTGGAGCTCCAGAGGCCAGGTCAAGTTGGAGGCGGTGCATCATGATACGGCTTATGTGGCCAATGAGAGAGGGGGAGTTCCAGTGAGAGTTGAGGTCAACAATCATGTCAGAGCAGTATTCATTGTAAAAGTCAGGGAAGTTATGGGTCATGGGGTGATGGAGGAGGGCATTGGGAAAAGAGGCGCAGTAGCCAACCAGGCGTTTGAAGGTTTTGCGACAGAGTGTGGTGAGGTTATTGAGGAAAGTACAGGGGAGAATGGCAGTTTTCCACAGAAAGCGGACAGGTGGGAGGAGAACGTTACGGATGAGGTAAGAAGCAATTTTGTCACCCATCTTTTTGTGTTTGATAATGTCAAGGACATTGGTGGTGGTGGAAAGGATTTGCTGCTGTGCTGCTGAGCTCATACTGTCTGCTGTGAAGTAGTTGCCTAGGTGTCGAAAGGTGGTGTTTGGGGGGTGGATGGGAAGGACTGTGGTGCCCCAGTTGATGGTGGTAGGTGCTGATCGCGGGGGTGTTGACAGCGGAGATGAAGATTTTCTTGGTGTTAGACTCGATGCCGTTATGTGACTGGTACTCAAAGAGGAGGTTGGCCTGAAGCTGCAGATCCTCCAGGGTGCTGGAGAGGGTGTTGGTGTCGTTGTCAAGGGCAAAGCCAGTAACAGAGACAGGGGGTGGGGGGTTGAAGAATTGGACAGGGAAGTTACGAGGGGTGGGAACTGAGAAAATGAAACCAGTGGTACAACGATCAAGAACGCAAAGAACAGGGTCCCAAAAGATACGCCAATCAAGGGGTCCCTCAAGGGAGCCTTGCTGAATCATAGTGCCAATGGGGAAGGAAGGGGATGGGCCAAAAGCTGTGATGACAGAGGAACGAAAACGACGTTGGGAATTGACACACATGCGAACATAAGAAGAGGGAAGGTGAATACGTTCCCAGGAGGCAATGAGGCCAGCAACAGGGGCGCTGTCAAAAGCTTTCTTAATGTCGTTGAGGAGAAGGTACAAGGGCTGCTTAGTGGAATGGGCAAGGTCAAGGGCGTAGCGTACAAGGTGGAGAGGCGGGTCAGGAGAAGAGCCAGGTAGGGCAGAGAAGTTGCGACGAAGGAGTACATTGTGAGAAGAGAGGATGGAAGAGATACGAGAAAGACGGATGGATTGAACAACTTTGGCAGCAAGCTCGCAGAGGCTGATTGGATGGAGGTTAGTGATGTCACCACCCCACGCGCTTTCTTGGGTATGGGGAAGATTTGAAAAATATTCTATCATTATCAGTATTACAACTTTCTATATTGTTATCTATCCATGTTCCAAACTCATCACAGTCCTTTTGGTATTGATTTGCTGGAACCTCTCTTGACAAATAATCAATTAATATTTTCATTAATCCTTGTCTCCAGGACACATCTTGTTCCATTTTTTTGTTCAGAGTTTTATCTACTTTATATTCATTTGGTGCTGATGGGTTTTCCACAAACTTACTGTGAAACTTGATCACATTTATTCTTCTCCAAATAGCTTTTGCTGCCGCTGGTACTTCAGGTAAAGTGTTGCATGCCATGAATAGTTTTGCTACAACTTTTATGGTTTCTTGAGGTTTAAAAAGCTCTCTTACACCCATTCTATCATTACCTGTTATTTTTTCACAATTTGTGGGTTTATCTTATCCTTTGATCCAGTTTCACTCATATAAACAAATGTTTTGTTCTTTAATTTCACTAAATGAGATGTAGCAGCTCCTGGGTCTCCATTTGGTTTTGTGATCAAGGTTGATTCAGTTCCATCTGCAAATTCACCTAACGTATACATCATCAATTCCATAAGCTGTGTTTTTCCATTTGATCCTTCAGATCCAATCATAAATACCATTGTGTCATTCATAATATCAGTTGTAAAACTATCACTTAATCTTTTGATCATATATTCTCTCACACTTTTCGTTGGTAGCACTTCTTCTAAAAATTTCCACACTTTGCTTGTGTCAATATTCGGATCGTAATCATATCCTAAAGTAAAAGTGTAAAAGTCCTCTTTAACAGATTTTCTGAATTCTTTTTCTTTAATGTGGTATGTTCCATTTGTGAATGGTATTAGATTCTTATTCTTATTTAACTTATTGTAAAATGCTTCTTCTGTATCATTTAATTAATTTTCCAAGATTTTTCTTATAGCCGCTTGTGATTATAAGTTTCCAATTGTTTGATTTTTTTGTTTATTCTTTTTTGTGTATTCTTTTTTGTGTATTTAAATCATCACATTCATCTCTTATGCTTTCATAAATACCTTTTGTCCTTACAATTTCTTTCCATATTGACTTTCCTTTCTTATCTTTTTTCCAACAATTTTTATCAAAGTAGTACCATTCATCTGACATTATATGAGTATCTTTCACAAATTTTTTTACAAGCTCTGCACTTTCATACTCTGTCATATTTTCTATCAAATCTCTTATTTCTGGATCGATCATTGTTGATCCTGTTTTAAGTCGTTTTTGTATAATAGTTTTCACATCATCAGTGAAATTCTCATATTTTATTTCTCTATATTCCATTCCCTCTTTTTCACAGGAAGTGTCATGACATTTTCTTCTCAAGTGTGATTTTGTTAATGTAAAAAATTGATGTTGACTGCTGTGATCTTAAGGTTTTGATATTCCTTTATTTAATTTATTATAATAAAAGCATCTCTTGATTTTGGTCGGTATAACAATAATATTCTTATTTTCATCCAAAAACATTTTTTCAATGTCACCTTCAGCTATATCAAACTTTTCTCCAAGCAGATCTTTAATGTGATTTTCTTCTTCACTTGCCAAGTATATTCTATTACCGTCATTTACAAGTGTTCCAGCCTCAGAAATAGTATCTGAATCTCTTTTGCTTACTTTGTCTGCATTCCATATTTCCTTTAATTTACTAAGTTCAGTGTCAGTCACAGCTCTAATTTCTTTGTTCACATATATGTTATAACCTTTTCCCTCAAAAATGATTTGTGTTTCACCTTTAATGTCAATGTGTAGTGATGCATTTTCTTTTGATTTGGGGAACCTTTCATCATAATTGAAATTAATGTGATAGCCTCCTCTAATTGTTTTGGTGACAAGTGTATTTATTTCTTCGATTTTACCAAGCTGTTCTTCAAACCATTTTTAGCACTGAACTCTTTGTCTTTATTGTCAAGGTCAACACCAACTATGTTATTTTTAATTCCACAAAAAAATACCAAAGTTTTTATGAATATCTTTTTTAAAATATTTTTTGGATCTATTTATTTTTTTAGCTCATTATCATCGTATTCTTTATGACCATCTTCTTTTATTTTTATTTCAGTCAAGCCAAACTTTTCCATGCTTTCAAATTGCTTGTAAATTGTCTTAGTAACCATTGTCGTTTATAACAGTTACAAGAAAACAAATTCATTTTTAAACCGGCTATTTATTGAAAACATTTTCTTCTGTTTTTATTGTAATAATATGGCACAGTTTCCCTTACAAGATCAAATAAAACATCTCTCAAAAACTGACTTTCTACGGCTTTATCTTGCTGTAAATGATGAATTCAACAAACTAAAATCCGACCATCCCACTACTGTAAAACGTTTGTTTTATAATATTTGCCATCCAGAAAGAGCTAAACAAGATTCTTTCAATTACTATAGGAGGAAGAAACAACAACAACAACAACAACAGTATCCTGACCCGCGCCTACCACAACTTCTTTTTTTATTCCATTGACAAATATCGTCACAATTGCCAATAGAATTCTCATATTTCTGACCATAAAAGACTGTAAGAACTTTAACTAACATAATCAATAGCATTTTGTCGTTTGACTTGCTATCTCTTGTACATGTTGTTTTGCACACGTCTTACACTCTACTTACACTTCTATTAACACTTCTATTAACACTTCTATTAACACTACTCTGTACATTTTGATCAGGATCAGGTCTATTGTGAGGCAAATCTTGTTTGATTGAGTCTGGTGCTTTAATATCTTTGTCGTGGTATTCAATCATCATTTTCATTTATGCTTTTTTAGAGTATTCGGAATCAAGCATTTCAGAATTCAAAGAGTGAATTGCCTTTGCACGTCTATTAAAATAGAATTCAGGTAATCGTCCCATAACACAAACACTTGTGCATTAACATAGATTGTTTCAAATGGACATCTATTTTTCCTGACAGAATAAAATTTGTCACAGATTCTATTCAACCATTTTTGAATGGTTGAGCTTTTCATTTCGTCGGGAGACATCATGTAAACAAATTTCTTACTTTTTACATTATGCATATGTTCATTGGGACCAGGGTAATTTTTATCAGCTTTTATGATTTCTGAACCGATTAACTGATAAGAATAATGTTCGAATGCTTTTCTCATTAATTCAACAAGTTTCTTACCTCCAGGTCCACTTAAATAAACAATGCTTTCTCTTTTGTTATATAAGACATTACTCATGGATTTTTTCAAGTATTCACGTATATCGTAATCGGGGACAATGTCCTCCAAGAATTTTTCTAATCTGTCTAAATTCACATTTTCGTCAAAATCATAACTTAATCTTTTGAAACCATATCATCTTTACTGACAGGTTTTAAAGACATATATCTTAAATCGTAAGTGCCATTTCTAAAAGTAATTTTTGTTAGATTTTGGGTTTTTGGAGTAAGCAGTGTGCAGGAGCAACACCTCACTTTGTGGTGCATGGGAGCACCAACTGTGATGAGGATTTGGTGCATTTTTTGTCACCTGGTCTTTGTCACAATTTTGTATAAAGCCAAACAGCATACATTGTACAACAGTCTCCCATCTCAGCTTCACCATCACAAGAGAGTAGCCCACAAGAATAGTTCACCACCATCCACAGACAGCAGCAGTCAATTCTTTCATACAAAATTGTGACACATCCCAATCACTTGAAGTAGAGATCAGTGGAAAATAAGGAGAATGAGCAGAACGCATAGCAACAACAAGGGGGGCGTGCAGAACGAGTAAACAAACAGTGCCACTCACCACCACACATCACCAGCATCACTACCTGCAGAACCAACACCTTCAAGTTTTGTCCCTCACACCTCCACCACTACCAACTTTGGAGAAGACGTTTCAACGTTTGTTTTTCGCTGCAAAAGCGTCGTGCAACAGATCAGCCACATTGGAAAACGCGCAAAACGACTGAAAAACGTCCGAAACGTGACCTTCTAGTTTGCCCATTTCTTTCAATCACTTTAGGCATCGCTTACCACCACAGGAAAGAGCCAGTTTCACTCTACATCTCCACCAAACGTCGTGATCCTCGACTGGTTCCTTACAGAATAACAGCTGTCCGCGTTTTTACTGTTCAATTAGCACTCAACTCGTCGAATTTGCTGTATTGGAGCTTCCCACCAACACAACTCAGCCAAAACCCGACCAAATTGCCTAAATCCAATTTTCCTGCATTGGCCAGCGCCCAATCTTCGTGATTCCACTCGGTGATCAATCAGATACATCTACTTTCATTGCAGAATATTGAATTACGACGAGCTGCAACCGTATTTTGCGCTATCCAGTTGTGCCACTACTCATTTTTCGCTTCAAATCTGTGACAAGTCTGTTTTTCTCGTCCCCAACTCGCTACACACACGTTTTTTCTTGTCCTCAAGTCACTACACACGTGTGCAAACTTGGCTACACCATCTATCCACCTATCCACACCCATACCTTGACCATCAAGTGTCGTGTCACGCTTGTTGAGTGTCGACTTAAAGACTGCTACTATTCCCTACGAAGGGTTACCACTAAATCAGGGAAATCACTGCCTTTCAAATTTCTATTCTCCTGCAAAGCTCTCACACATTTTCCTCCCAAGCATGAGCGAGCGTGATCAAATCAAGTATGCTTCCCGTGCATTCCCCATCCTCAAAGGCGCAGCAAATTTTGGAGATTGGCTGGACGACCTAATTTCAGAACTATCCAACAAAAGCAATGGTCTCCGCCACTGCGTTGACCCAGACCGAATTAACGTATTACGCAATGATCAAGTGGACCCCAATGATCCTAATGTCGGCCCAACATGCAGAGTACGCAGGGGGCCCAACCACGGCGAGCATTATGCATTTGCACGAGATGGGCGTGAGCTGGTCAAATGGTTCCCAGGGACAGAAGACCAGAACGCATACTGTATCCTTCTCATTCGACGACATGTTGAACCAGAGCTTCTACCACAGTTCCCCCGACGAGGGCAGATATTTGCCTTCACACTGCTTGGAGAAATTGCGATTGCATGTCGAACAACAGATCAAGGATTGAAAGTCAACAGGATTTTTGGATGGCCCGGGAGTAATCCGGGCATTTGCAGTTAACGTCCCTTCCCTTCCAATTTCTTTTCCTGTACTCATCGACAACAGTTGCAATGTCACAACGCTTCGAGATTTCTCTCTTCATTCCCT
Organism: Zopfochytrium polystomum; assembly: GCA_025765615.1. Classification (NCBI taxonomy): domain Eukaryota; kingdom Fungi; phylum Chytridiomycota; class Chytridiomycetes; order Chytridiales; family Chytridiaceae; genus Zopfochytrium; species Zopfochytrium polystomum. Next base: position 112,487 of record JAIVFJ010000080.1, read on the forward strand.
ATAGTTGATAAACTACCAGGCCAACATTTAGCCTTTGATCTAGTGGAAGTCAAACCAAAGTTTCGAGGACACTATGGCTTTGCTCTCATTGCCATTGACTATGCAAGTAATTATCTCTGGTCGACAAACCTTTGGAGAAAGTCAGAAGCACTACCGGAGGCCATTAAGATCATCCAACAATTGGAGACAGTTAGGGATGTTCGTGTAAAGGGCGTCCGCTTTGATGGTGGGGAACTGAATTCACTCGCTTTTAACCGTTTCTGTGCATCACGTGGCATCCGCGTTGAAGTCAGTCCACCTCATACACCTGAGCTGAATGGGAAAGCAGAGCGAGCAGTTCGAAGAGTTATGGATGTCACATGATCTCTTCTAAGACATGCTGGTTCACCATGGTCATGGTGGGGATACGCAATTCGACATGCAGTAGATATCATGAATACACTTCCTGTTCTCAGCCGTGGATTACTATCTCCAGTTGAAACGCTTCTTGGATTCCCTCCATGCATCAGTCAATTCAGAGTTTTTGGCTCAGGATGTTTGTATCATATCACAGCAAAGGAGTGTGGATAAACAGATCAGTTTAAAAAGCTTGCAGAACGAGCCCGACCAGCAATTTACATTGGAAACATTGGTCGTTCCATCACTCGTTTGATTGACATCAGCACAGGTAGAGTAATCACTCATCGATTGGATGACCTTGTGGTTGCAGAAGACAGTTTCCCTCGCCTCAGCACCTCAGCAGCAGAGGATATTGCTCAGGACCTCGTTCATCAGCTAACACCACTCCTCAGCAAAGATGAACTTACATCAACTGAACAAAACATCACCAACCTCCTTTGTGAAGCCAATGTTTGCGTGGATCAATTCCCAGAACCAGGACCAGCAGCGGTAGCTGAAAGACAACCTTCCACAGAACTAGCACCAAATGAACATGAAGTGGTCCAGGTACGGCAGCGAAAGTGAATCGGATAACGATGTACAGCACGAAGTGTTGGAGGTGGCGGCACGACGGGATGGATTCCGTGTTACCGCAATTAACGCCATCTCCAGTGGGCCTTACCTACGAGCACTTGTTAGTTTTGGGTCTTTTGGTGTAAGCAGTGTGCAGGAGCTTTGACCTGATACTGATCTGCAAGGATGACTTGCAGCATTTTGCAAGTGATGGTCCTTGTAACAGTTTTGTATAAAGACAAACACAAGACTGACAGAAGCCAAGATCAACCTCCCACCACCACCACCTTCAGTAGTGTACACCACAGCAGCCCAACCCATCAATCAGCCACCATAGCAAATTCTTTCATACAAAACTGTTACCCATCCCAATCACTTCCCCCTTGGTTTCAACAAAATCCAATCAGTAGAAGGGGTTGTACGCTTTTCAGATCTGCCAACTTCGTGGAGCGATCACGGGCGCTACAGACATCGTACAGCAATTTTGTTACTACCATCGGAAAGCTCTTGATCTCCTCTTTCTAACAAATCCACCTGATCTCGGATCGGACGCTCCTACGTCATATCCACCGCCTCCAAAGTCGTCGCCCACTTTTCCAACTTCAACCTCAATTTGCTCGCCTTCCAGACCTCCCCCAGCCGATCCCAAGCTATCTTTGGAAAGGCCTGCTTCTGGACTACACGACTGTCACCACTGGCATCCCAAAATCACTCTCCTTTGTGATAAGCGCCCACTTTTTCCATTCAGGGTCACCAGATTACCTCCAACCCTCACCATTAATTTTTTGATTTTTTCGTCCCCAATTGGAGACAACGATCACCCCCTACCTGACACACACCAAGCTAACAAACCAACATTTCATCTGCTGCAACACCACCTTCACAACACACCCAAAATCCAACGAAATCCCTTCAAACTTGGCACACATAATCGTCCTGAGAAAACAACATGACTACTGACTCAACCAATCACATCAACGCAGAGCAGAATGATGCAGTTGATCCACTAGACCTCTGCGACACTGGAACCTGTCTCATCAGAGATGGACCATTCCAAGGACAGAGATTCCAACTGGCGCCTCCGTCGTGTGGACCAGAGAAAGTAACTTGGTTTCCTGGTGCACAGAACCAGAATGCACATTGCTGTCTAATCATTCCTCGCCACATCTATCGAGCCCTCACCCAAATCACACCTGGTCGAACTTGCAAAGGAGATCATTGACGACTTTGAATGCATTAAAATGGAACCAACTGAAGCCTCAGATGCCTTCATTACCCGATTCACTGAAGCGTACCATCGAGTCGACAGCTTTGCAAAGTCAGCAGCTGGAGAACTTCTCCATCATATTCGCCCTTTCCAACAAGTTGTTTGAATCTTTGTTGGCTCACTGGGCCAAAGCCTGTTGGATATGGGAAAAGGAAAAGTTTTTCTTGTTGTCGGCAACCCAGCTCCTCAGATAACAAGTTTAGCCAAACTAATCTCACTCTTCAAAAACCTGTTTGACAAAACAACAATGATAAGCAACACATCGAGCTGGCTGATCAAGCAACAATCACTCGGCTACTGCTGCACCAGAAATCACCACACCAACTATTACTATCCTGGTTATCTGCCTCTTCATATTGATTGAACAACAAACAGCAGAGGTCCTCAAAAACCAACCAGCTCCATCAACTAATAATCAATCTGCTAAGTGTTTTGCTCTTCGCTTTGATATGCATCAAAGTAACTGCCTTTATCCTCTCAACATACAGCCATGCAGTCTCCTGTCAGTAATGATTCATCATTCCATGAACATCAACACAGGCATTTTAGTTTTTGGAGACCTGCACCTCTAACAACTTTCCCTGTGCCCTTTTAATAATACTTACTCATTTTCAACAGGGCATAACAAATTAGGAATTAATGACATTGTGTTTTCCTCGTCTATCAACCCATGGAGTTGGCGGTTCAATTTCTGGATTCCCTGATACAATTATCATTGACATGGCCACCTTTTGAGATCAGAGTGTTTTCAACCACACTGAAACTCTCACCATCAAACATATTAGTGATTGGGATGACCAATAGTTGTGCAAGTGCCAACTCTCACAACCATGGCAACCTTGTGCAATTTCCTCATAACTTTGGACTCTGTTACATCAAGGTAAGCCTCTCTTTATCTTTTCTCACATAACTTCAGCACTTCAGCCAAAGACAATTTGCAGTCCATTCATTGATAGAACAAGGACTGGTTGAGTAGTTTAACAATCCTCTAACCATTTTGTAAACAGTCTATTCTGAGTGGTTGCTAGGCAAGCGTGACTGGCACAGGGTCAAAACCTCTCACATATTATCTGCTTGAGCAGAGGAGGAGGAAAACTGTTGACACTGGGTTTCCTTTCCACCTAATACTCGGAGTATTTGTCATCAGCACAAGCCAGCGCCCAGTACAACATCAAACATCATCTTCCACTTAGGGGGGAGGATTCTAGGGATAAGAGAAAGATGATCACTGGCACTGTATTGCCAATTAGATGGAGGATGCTTGGAATAAGTGAACGATGATCATCAGCGCAGAGTTGCAATGTGGTCTCAGCATAGATTGGCACCAACTTGGCATGGTCTTCTTGGTGCCAGGCTGCTGGCTTGGGAAAACGCTCTATCCATTTTAGCCAAATGAAACTGGACTCAGGAGTCAAACTATGGAATACACTATTATTGCTGGGCTTACTTGACCCTGGCTAGGGACCTCAACTCACACATATTGACTGCTTCAGCTTTTATACACAGACACACTAACACACTACACCAGGTCCCACATCACAGGAAATTCCACGGCCATACCTGAATCCTCACCTTGATTGCATCACCCTGATGAATTATCCTAACCAACTTCTGTGACAAAACACAATGTTCCTTGAAATAACTTTTGTCTCATTCCGAGGAGTATCAACGTTTATCTTTATTGGACACTCAACACTAACACTTTTTCAGAGCAAACTATAAACAAGCTCAACCTTGCAAGATTACTGAAGTTCCATTCTCATCTAAGATTCTTCCTTTGCCGAACCAAATCTAACTGACTCTAGATTTCAAACTGCTCTTAATAGAGTCACTCCAGAACAGCTATGTTCTTTGAATGCCTAATGCATTCATCCAGCATGCATTCATGCAGCATAACCAGGATCTGAAAGCTTCAAAGGTTGCCCTCAACTTTTGTAATCTGACCAGAAACTTTGTGGTTTGGCTTGGATAGTAGAAGACATCTGTTGAGATTCGACCCACAGGGTACACTACGCCCGTTACTGATGATCCCTTTGAGAACTCCATCCAATCACATTGGATGGGGTGTTTGAAGGGCTCAGTAGATTCAATACTTGAATGGGGCGCTCGGAAGGGCTAATCTGTTCTCAATAAAAAGAGATAGGCAAAGGCGGCTGTTGTTCTAGCTTTGTTCATCCTACTGGTAGGAACAATGCAATTAGAACATGCACAAAACGCTCAAACTACGCACTCTGCACATGTAACACAGCACAGCAAGCATGCAGAAGCAGTGTACCACTGCCCAATGCTCCGGAATTCCGCTCTCTGCATCGGAATTCCGCTTCCTGATCTGGAATTCCCCTCTCTGCACCGGAATTCCGCTTCCTGATCTGGAATTCCAGCTTTCCTGCTGTGCTGTGCAATCTGAGCAATGCAACAGGCATTTAGGAATCAGGGATTGCACCAATCACTGCATTTCTAAAAGTGAGATAAAAACTGAGCTCACCAGAGATTGCACCAATCATTGGATTTCTAAAAACAAGGAAAAAAGCGGTATTCAGCCCTGAGTGATGCCCAGCACTGGGTGGTACTCAGCCCTGAGTGGGTACTTAGCCCAGGCTGGGGATTGGTGCTCAGCCTGTTTTATCTCATTTCTGTGGCCTGCTCTGTGCAGCCCACTGCTCCCTCTGTTTTCTGATGGCTCCAACCTGCAGGAGTATAAAAGCAGCAACCTCTCACAGAGATCAAACAAGGAATCCAACCCCCTCCTTGCTGCTTTGACAGAATCCAGTGCAAAACAAGCCACTCTCTCTTCCTCCATTTGCTCTCTCTTCCATCTCTGCCCACTCACTCCTCTCTCCTCTCTACATCCTCTCACTCCTCTCCCTTTTCCATCATCACTGCTCTCTCTCTCTCTCTCTCTCTCTCTCTTCATCCCCACACACACCAAGTCCCTCCAGTCCTGGGTGGGATTTCATCACAAAGCTACCTACAAGCCGTCGGCCACACTCGTACGCTCGAACAGGGCCCTGCTGCTCTTACAAGAAAAGGGTTTCTGACTCTAAACAAGACCAACCTGTCTGTGAGCACCGGCTCACCAGCTACTTTAAGGCAACAAAGGGCTCTTGGCTCTCTACAAGAAAAGGGCTACCGCTCTAAACAAGTCCACTGGTCCACCAAGCCGCTACCTAGCATGTCTTCTTCGACCCCCAAGGCTGTCCGCTTCTCTTCTTACGGCTACCAGGCTTGGGAACTGCATGTGGAAGAAGTCATCAAGCCGGTCATGGCATACAATCTTGTTGCCAGCTTCCTCAAGCCTGAATACTTCGGTACATTCAACGAGCACTGCACCAAGGTCGGCATCGGCGCTGCTCCTCCCAGTATTGGTTCTCCCCCTGAATCCTCTGCAACGGCGGAGGCCAAGGCTGCGTACAGTGAGATGTACCGTCTGCACCACGCTGCCCTTGACAAGTACCACACTGGTATACGCCAAGAACACAAGACCTACAGGGAGCTTGAGGCCCAACACAACAAGGCGGTTGCTACCCTCGACTCCTGCTCGCACATTGAGGATGTGCGCTCCATGAATGCGGCAAACATCACCAACTGCGCTGACCGGTACAAGTGGCTCAATGACAAGTACGCCCTGCAGGACCACACTGGTTCACAGCAGGACAAGTGGCTTGCGACTTACAGTCGTTTGGCAAAACCCAGAGACTCTGGTCAGGCAGTCCAGTAGTGGTACACTACTCTGACCACACTGGTCACGGATTGGCCAAAGCATTTCAAATGTACTGCCACCACTTGCAGGGGTGTGACAAACATCCTGCGTTCTGCCATCATCCACAAAGCAAGGGAAACGCTGCCTGGGACATGAAATCTTCTCTGGCGTTCGTCAAAATCTTCTCAAGGGGCTGTCAGGCTACGCCAACACCAGCGATCTCATCAAGGAGTTGACAAACTGCCACACGCTGTACCAGCAAAGCAAAGAGAAGAACAGCAGACACTCTGCTCACCATGGCACTTCTGAGATGGAAACAGCTGCTTCAGCAAAGACCTCAGTGGCAACCAAGAAGCGCAAGATCGGTGAGGCACTCAACGGCAAGCCTACTTGTGACCTTCATGGAATCTGGGTCTCGCACTCTTGTGAGGAATGCCTCAAGTTCCCTCACAGGAAGTCAGAGCCAGCTCGCCCTGCAAAGAAGGCCAAGGGCAAGCAGCCTTCACACGCCAAAGAAGCCAAGGCCACGTCAGCTGATTCCAAGAAAGCTACTGAGACTGCCATGATTGCACGTGAGGTGGCCGCTAAAGAACACCACCAAGCCTCTTGCGCAGCCTCTGAGGACTCTCCTCCCCACAAATGCTACAGGATGGATACTCCACCACCACCTCCTGAAGCAGAAGACGTCGAAATGTTGGAGTTCAGTACTGAGGGTGCTGCGCGCCTTGCAGACACTTCAGCTCTGGACGACTTCCTTTCAGTAGAAAGGGCACTTGCGGCACAGGAGTTTGAAATTGGAACATGCCAGGCCGTTGAGGTGGAGGAGGAATTTGAAGTGGAACTCACAGTTACACTTCTTGACGGCAGAATGGATCCAGACTGGATCACTGACAACATTGTCTCAAACGTCGGCTACAAAGTGATGTACGAATCTGGATGTTTCCTCTACCGCAACGTCACCTACCGCCGCATCTACGAGACTGCGCTGATGGCAAGACTTGCTGGCAGCAACCCACACCAGGTCATCCTTGACTCTGGGGCTTCCAGGACAATGTCGCCTTGTGAAGCGCACTTCACAAACTTGCGGCCCACCTCCCAGCAGATCAAAACAGCTGACGGCTTTGCAACTGCCACTGGAGTGGGCGACTTTACCCTGTTCGTTAACGGAAGAGCTCTCATCATGAGGAACTCGCTCTACGTGCCAGAGTTCTCAGACACTCTACTCTCGGTTCAGCAAATCGTGCGGCAGACAGGTCACAACGTGACTTTCACAGCAGACACAGCCCTATTGCATCCTCGGGTACATGGTTCAGACTTTACCATTGCTCACAGGGACACAGGGAATGTTTATGTTGTGGACCCTTCTCTTCTGACGGGACATAATGGTCTCGACAGGGCAGAACTTGGAAGGGACGCGCCGACTCCTTCGGGGGACGCCCCAGGTGAGTCGCAACAGCAAACTGCTCCTTTGCAAACTGCAACCCCAACTTTAAGTCAAACTGACCCAGACCCTTTACCAAACCCTCAGAACATTGAAGCAATCCGAGCTCTTCACAAGAAATTTGGTCACCTGTCTTTATCTTCTTTGAAGCGTACTTGGTCAAATCTGAATAAAGTTGGTCATTCATTTTTCCCCATTCATGACATTCCCTGCGTGACATGTGATGTTGGGAAATTGAAAGCTTCGCCTATCCACTCCACTTCCAGACCAAACACCACACTGCTTGGTCGTTTACACACTGATGCTGTCCCACTGCCCGCACGTGGACACCATGGTGAAAAACATTGGCAACTGGTTGTGGAAGAGTCAACCCGTTGGCTTGACATTGAGTTCCTCAACTCTTTGTCCGACGCGCCCACAAGATTCCGGTCTACGATCGAAAGGTTTGAACAACAACATGGCAAACATATCACATCTGTGCGCTGTGACAGGGGGGAAATCTTCAAAGATGGAGAATTCAAAACTTGGGCCAATACTCGGCATCCTCCTATTGTTTTAGAACCTAGTCCTGCATTCACCAAGGAATTCAATGGGCTGGTAGAACGTCAGGTCAACACTCTCAAAGACATGGCACACTGCATGCTCTTAGAGTCACGATTGCCCCACTCTTTCTTTGTGTATGCAGTCCGCTACGCAGCATACATCAAGAACAGGGTTTACCACTCTTACACTAAGAAAACACCTTATGAAGCTTGGTACGGTGAAAAGCCAAATGTTGATCACATCCGCACCTTTGGCTGTTTGGTTATCCACCGTATCCCAAAGGAAAAGCGAACACTTAAACATCCTGACAAAGGGGCGCCAGGCATATTCTTAGGGTATAAAGGAAACACTCTTCCAGTAGTCTACGACTTGAAAACTCAGAGAATATCGGAACACTTCCATGTCTCCTTTCACGAAAATGTTTTTCCTGGCATTGTGCGGAACTGGAGACAGTTCCTTCATGACTCCCGCTTGAAGGAATGGGGACCAGTCCAACCCACAGCTCAGGATTTCCAATATCTTTCCTCCTCGTTGCATACCCCCGCTATGTCCACTGATCCAGATGTGACACATCCTGACGCTCTGTTTGACTCACAAGAAGACGATGTACCACCTGCAGAATCACAGGGGGGAGATCTACAGCCGGGTATGCTATACGACGCTTCTGATTCTGAACCAGAGTCAATACCTGATGAACAGGAAATCCCTCCTAGGGAGCGCTCAACTTCCCCTGACATTCTAGCTTTGCCAGAGTCAACAGGGGAGGCAACAAATCCCCCAATCATACCACGAGAGCCATCAGGTTTACGTGACTACCTGGCATTGAAGGCAAACCTTTGTAAACTACGAACAAAACCATCAATTGCCACAAGTCCTTCCACTTACAGTCAGAAAACACTCCGCGCTTTAACTGCAAGAATTCGTAAACTACGGATAGCACGAGGACAATTTCGTGAACTCTACCAAACGCTCAAAGCATACACTGTGCTTGAGCCGGAGGAAGTCACAGCATATCCAACAGAAAGGATCCACCAGCGGGACCTACCACCACTCCCTGCTTCACATAAAGAGGCCATGCGTTCTCCTTTTGCAAAGTATTGGAAGGCAGCTCAACTCTCAGAGATCAATTCGATCACATCAAAGCATGTCTGGGACTTAGTGGCTCGACCTAAAGGGCGTAAGATACTCAAGCCCAAATGGGTTTTTGCCTACAAGTTTGACAGTGAAGGGTACCTTGAACGCTTCAAGGCTCGCCTTGTTGGTCGGGGTTACACTCAGATCTTTGGTCAGGACTACAATGAGACCTTCTCCCCTGTCGTCCGCAGCTCCTCCATACGGGCAATCCTTGCTATCTCGTTGCTGTTTGACCTCATACTTGCAGGCCTTGATGTCGAAACTGCATACTTGAACGCCAAACTGGACATTGAAAACTTCATGGAACAACCAGAAGGCTTTGAGATAAGTGGTGCAGACGGGATACTTCTTGTCTGTTTACTCAGGAAGAGTCTGTACGGACTGCACCAGTCTGGTCGACAGTGGTACAAAACAATCCGCGACTTCCTAGTAGAAATTGGATTTACGCAATTGAAGACTGACCACTGTGTCTTTGTGCAAAGGCACCCTGATGGAAAGGTCAAGACCATCATCACTCTATACGTAGATGACATCCTCATCTTCAGTCACACTGAAGAAGAAATTGCCAAAATTCTTTCTCTGATCAAATCAAAGTTCAAAATCCGCGAGGACCTCAACCCAAAAGTTGCTGTTGGCATTCCAAGTTGAGAAAATCAAAGATGGAATCTTTATTGGACAGAAAAACTACACACAGCATGTCTTGGAGGAAGCAAACTACTGGTGTGACGATGAAGGCTTACCTGTCAAAATCAAAGCAACTCCCATGTCCACGACATGGATGCACGATGTGGGCTCTGGAAAACTTCCACAAAAAGAGTCGGAATACTTCCGAAGCACACTCATGCAACTTGCTTACCTTGCAAACTTGACGTGCCCTGACATTGCGTATGCTGTGAATACCCTTGCACAATACCAGTCCACTCCAACCCATTCAGATTCCCTTGCGCTTGACAGATTGCTGCGATATGTCCGCGCTACCTGGGATCATGGACTTTTCTACCAAAAGGGAGACTCCCAGATGACATGCATCACCAATGCAACGCTCCCAGAGGTAGAGAAAGCTGCGGGTATTTCTTACCCAGAGTGGGATGAACCACATGGCTACGCTGATGCCAGCTATGCTGAAGAGGATGGACGCAAGTCGAGGTCAGGGCATGTGTTCATGCTTTGCGGGGGTGCTATTACATGGTACAGCAAGAAACAATCAGTTGTCGCTTTGTCCTCAACTGAGGCGGAATACTTCTCCCTTACTGAGGCCATCAAAGAGGCAATCTGGCTACGAATGCTCTTCCAGGAGCTGGGTATGGATTTAAATAAGCCCACTACTGTTTTTGAAGACAATCGTTCAACCATAGCTATTGCTATGAATCCAATACACCATGGTCGGGTCAAACACTTTGACGTGAGGTTGCATTTCATACGGGACCACTTGGAGAAAAAGGAGGTTCAACTCATTCATTGCCCAACGGACATGATGATTGCTGACCTTCTCACCAAAGCTCTTCCTGCAGCTCAACATGCAAAGCTTGCATCACTGATGGGAATTTGCAGTCTCGCCGACCTCCAAGGTGTAAGCGTGGTGCCCACGCTCAAATCAGCACAACGCTTAGTCTAAAGGCTCTCTCTGGCTTCTCCAGCTACACTTGTGGGTTCATGCAGGTTTTCACAAGTGTAGGGGGGTGCATGGGTGGGTTCGAGTCCCACTGCTTGGCTGGCATTGTTGGACAGCCATGTACTCCAGGAGAAACAGTTGCCCCCTCTCTTTCTATTGCGGGGGTGTGTTGAGATTCGACCCACAGGGTACACTACGCCCGTTACTGATGATCCCTTTGAGAACTCCATCCAATCACATTGGATGGGGTGTTTGAAGGGCTCAGTAGATTCAATACTTGAATGGGGCGCTCGGAAGGGCTAATCTGTTCTCAATAAAAAGAGATAGGCAAAGGCGGCTGTTGTTCTAGCTTTGTTCATCCTACTGGTAGGAACAATGCAATTAGAACATGCACAAAACGCTCAAACTACGCACTCTGCACATGTAACACAGCACAGCAAGCATGCAGAAGCAGTGTACCACTGCCCAATGCTCCGGAATTCCGCTCTCTGCATCGGAATTCCGCTTCCTGATCTGGAATTCCCCTCTCTGCACCGGAATTCCGCTTCCTGATCTGGAATTCCAGCTTTCCTGCTGTGCTGTGCAATCTGAGCAATGCAACAGGCATTTAGGAATCAGGGATTGCACCAATCACTGCATTTCTAAAAGTGAGATAAAAACTGAGCTCACCAGATATTGCACCAATCATTGGATTTCTAAAAACAAGGAAAAAAGCGGCTTGTTTCCCAAACAAGCCTCCTGATTTGGAAACAACCAAACCAATTTACAAGCAACTGTTTCTCAAACAAGCTGTAAATTGGTTCCTGGTGGTACTCAGCCCAGACAAAGTGCTCAGCCCAAGGTGGTACTCAGCCCTGGCTGGTACTTAGCCCAGGGTGGTGCACAGCCCAGGCTGGTACTCAGCCCTGGGTGGTGCTCAGCCCAGGCTGGTACTCAGCCCTGGCTGGTATTCAGCCCTGAGTGATGCCCAGCACTGGGTGGTACTCAGCCCTGAGTGGGTACTTAGCCCAGGCTGGGGATTGGTGCTCAGCCTGTTTTATCTCATTTCTGTGGCCTGCTCTGTGCAGCCCACTGCTCCCTCTGTTTTCTGATGGCTCCAACCTGCAGGAGTATAAAAGCAGCAACCTCTCACAGAGATCAAACAAGGAATCCAACCCCCTCCTTGCTGCTTTGACAGAATCCAGTGCAAAACAAGCCACTCTCTCTTCCTCCATTTGCTCTCTCTTCCATCTCTGCCCACTCACTCCTCTCTCCTCTCTACATCCTCTCACTCCTCTCCCTTTTCCATCATCACTGCTCTCTCTCTCTCTCTCTCTCTCTTCATCCCCACACACACCAAGTCCCTCCAGTCCTGGGTGGGATTTCATCAACATCAGGCAAAGTCTTTGTTCCCTTTGCTTGCACTAACACTCTTCTACCAGCATAAATTCCACAACATCAGTTGGAGACTAAAGGCAAATCATCATCAAGCAATCAAACTCTGTGGAAACATCTGGATATACTAACTCTCACAAATGCTTTCTACCTCTAACTTTGTCTCTATCTTTATTTTCCACTCTTGACCAACAAAAACAAAAATCAACCACCTCACACACAGTTACAATTACCATATCATCAAACTGTTCAAACCTCAGCAATCTCAGCAAAATTCAGGAAACCTTCAACTATTCATTCCTGCAGATCAGCTTCAGAAACAACACCAACATAACCACTTTGATCCATTCAGTCACCAGTCACCTTGAACCATCTTTGAACTTGAATTTTGCCAGTTGAACAAGTTGAATTGGAATTGCTTTCAGTTTTCTGCTGTCTCAACAAAGTCAGACAAAGCATCAACCATTCCCCACAGCAGAGTCACTGCAGAAAACAACTGCTTCCTCCATTCAGTCAACATTCAACTTCAGCAATCAGAATTGGAAGAAGTCAAACTGGAATTGGTAAAACGTATCAACCAAATGGTAATCCACAGCGAAAGTGAATCGGATAACGGTGTACAGCTCTGGTGTTGGAGGTGACGGCACGACGGGCTGGATTCTGTGATACTGCAATTAACGTCACCCCCAGTGGGCCTTACTGGGAGCACTATAGGCATGACTGTGGAAGGCCGGACCGATGTGGCAGACCGGCAATGTGAAATCAACCGAAGGCCCACGAACATCGAAGTCCCAGCTTGTAGGCTAGTGTGGCCTGGACCTGTGTCAGAGGAGGTGGAGTCCTGAGCAGGGAGCCCATTCCGCAAGGAGTACCAACCAGGAGACAGTTATTCTCCTGATGTGCCCAGGCGAGACGCGGGGGAAAGCGTTGAGGGCAAGCTGTGTATGGGGGAGTGGTCGCCTTGCCTCATAGGGTACTGGGGGGAGCCCAGACCAGCATCGTGCGGAAGGCTCACCTGTGCAGAGTTTTTTTCCAGTGCTTTCTTTTGTGTGCAGGGTATCTTAGAAAATCTGAACTAATTTCCCTAAAGTTTCTTAAAGTTAAAACCATCACAAGTAGATTCTATTTCTCTACAACCGCAAAACAAACATAACACTTTAAAATTTGGAATCCACCACAAACTTCTTACCTTCAGGCGAAATTCCATCAGAACCATGTTAATTGTCACCACCACCTGACAACTCTGCAAAGTGTACACATTCAGGCCAACTGTGTTTGACAAGCACACCTTGCGCAGACCCACGTATATGTGCAGACAGCTTTTGAAGTTATTGAACAACCCACGAATGTCAACAAAACCTGGAACAAAAGGGCCTACAAGGTGAAACTTTGTGAAGACGGCAGCATTGAGTGCTTCTATGCACAGCTCATGGCTAAGGGCCCCACAGTGTCATTGCTTTTATATTCAGAAAACTCACTCAACTCTTTTCCAAATCAATAGTCTTTGTTAACTCACGGAAATGGCTGCCTGAATCAACTGGGTCACTGACACAGTTGATATCAACAACATGTACCTCAACAGCATATTTTATGTGCCAATCCGCATTGAGCAGTTCATTACCACTGCACTGACTGCTGGAGTTGAACAGCCACCTAAATCAAACAGTTGTCAGGAAAGTCATGCAATCTTCTGAGACAACTGCATCCTCGTTTGTCAGATTGACTCATCATGCACACCGTAAGCTAAGTTAACAATATTTGCTTTTTGGTGATTCTGGCCAAAACTTCTTCTGCCATTGCCTTGCCTAATCCTTTTACAAACTCTGCAAAATGGGAGCAATCAAAAACCATCCTTTTTATGCAGCTGGAACATCACCATAACGGAATCTTCTTACACTAGAAAGCCTATATCAAGGAGTTACTTTAGGGCCACGCCAACATTATCAACAACCGCACTGCAGTAACTGCCCTTCCCAGTAGTCTCAATCTTCAGCCACATAGGATGGACAAAGCAAGTGGAAATCAGAGACTGTACCAGGCAATCCATAACGGCATCAACTACCTTGCAACACACACACAACCAGACCTTGCCCCAGCAGTATCATATCTGGTGCCTTCAGCAAGGACCCCAACATAGCCAGTTACTCCAACACTGCCCAAGGTGTCCACTCAGATGGGAAATCACAGCTTGGCTTCTATATTCTATTTGCAGGAACAGCTATTAGTGAGACATCTGTTTGGAGCAGCACTGTCATGCTGTCACCGCAGGAAGCTGAATATGTTGTCTGAACTCGGACATAAGGCACTGTCCCAAATCTATTCAACACTTCAACTTCTGTCCCCAACTCCTCTTGTCATCTAAACTGACAACAGTGGTGTTTGACTTATTTTCTTTTACCTCTGAAGTTCAATATGTGCCCCCATCCATTTTTGTTAGTGTGGTCTGTCCTTTCTGTTCTGCCATCCGATGGCCTGTCATACCTGTTTGTGATTCTTCTTTCTCTGGTGTACGGTTTCCTTAAGTTGACTATGGCTTAAGGTTTTCCTCCGTGCCGGCCTTTGCTCCTGCCCACAGCTTAGGGGGGAGTGTTAGTTTTGGGTCTTTTGGTGTAAGCAGTGTGCAGGAGCTTTGACCTGATACTGCTCTGCAAGGATGACTGCAGCATTCTGCAATTGATGGTCCTTGTAACAGTTTTGTATAAAGACAAACACAAGACTGACAGAAGCCAAGATCAACCTCCCACCACCACCACCTTCAGTAGTGTACACCACAGCAGCCCAACCCATCAATCAGCCACCATAGCAAATTCTTTCAGCACTAAAGCCGGGGGACCAATCGGATGAGTGAGGGCGGCGACTGGCTCTGCGACTGCAGGCGCACTCTCGGCTGGGAGTGACGTGGGTGGCGCAACCGAAGGCCCTGGGCCATACCGACCCTGCGGGAGCTAGTGTGGCGTGGACCCAAGTCAGAAGGGATGGATGCCTGTTTGGGGAGCCCATTCCGTAAGGAACACCACCAGGGGAGATAGGTCCCTTGGCGCCTGACGTTACGCATGGGGGAAAGTGCGGAAGGCGGGCTGTGGAGAGAGGAAGAGAAGGCTCTCTGGCACGGGGTGTCCCGAGCTGCATCGTGCAGAAGGCTCACCTGCCAATGATTTTTCTATTTCCTTTTTCTGCATCCTAATACTCACAAACACCTCTGTCATTTTACTAACACCACCAAAGCATACCCCTGATGACAAAACAATGGCTGAAACACCAACTAGAGACCTACCACCTCAAGCGCCACCACCAGAACCACCACCACCAGAGCCTCCACCTACACATGTGCGCAAATCACCATGCAGCCCTACGCGCAGCCCATCTCCAAAACATACTCGATCTGGACATCTATATTTAACCAGTGTCAAATGTCCAGACCCGGTAACACACACTGAGGCCATGAGTGGAAAGTGGTCCAAAGAGTGGATAGCAGCAGAGCAAACAGAGATTGACGCTCTCAGAATGCTTGCAGCTTTCGAAGTCGTTGATCGACCCAAGAATGTCAATGTTGTGCAGAACAAATGGGTTTACAAGGTCAAGCTTCGACCAGACGGCAGCATTGAGCGCTTTCGCGCAAGACTAGTGGCGAAGGGCTTTGCACAGCGTCGTGGTGTTGATTTCTGGAGTACTCACTCTCCTGTTGTTCGCATCAATAGTCTACGATGGCTCCTTGCTATGACAGCCTCAAACGGTTGGGACACAGCTATGGTCGATATTAGCAATGCCTACCTCAACAGCAAACTTGATGTCCCCATCTACATGGAGCAACCAGATGGCTACCATTCGGATGGCAAGGTCTGCCTTTTGCACAAAGCTGTCAACGGTATCAAGCAAGCGGGGCGTTGTTGGTACCAGGAACTCATTGGTCGTCTCAAATCTGCCGACCACCAACAAAGCGCAGCAGATCCGTGCATCCTCTTCAAGCATACAAAGGAACGTATTATTTTCATTGCTATCTATGTCGATGATATTTGTTTCTTTGGGCACACAGAGGAAATCACCTCTGCCATCAATTTGCTAAAATCCTTCTATAAGCTCCGCGAACTAGGTCATATCAAGACCGTACTGAATATGGAAGTTCATCGAACACCAACTGGCATCTACTTGCATCAACGAGCTTACACCAAAGAGTTACTCCAACGCCATGCAGACCTAGTCAATGGAAAGAAGACAGCAGTAACTGCTCTCCCCAGTCCTCTCACTCTTCAACCTCGAGAAAATGATGAACCCACAGCAAATCAACAGCTCTACCAAGCAATCCTTGGTGGCATCAACTATTTGGCAACACACACACGACCAGACTTGGCACCAGCAGCCTCATATCTTGGCGCCTTCAGCAAGGACCCAAGCAAACACCACTTGCAGATCCTCATTCGAGTCCTTCAATATATCAATGGTACACGTGAGTATGGTTTGCTTTATTCCAACACAGGGTCTGGAATTTTCAGCTACTCGGATGCTGCTCATGGAGTTCATGCTGATGGGAAATCACAACTTGGCTACTTTGTTTTGTTTGGAAATACTGCTATCAGCTGGGCATCAACTCGCAGTCCTACAGTTATGCTGTCACCTCAGCAAGCAGAATACGTTGCAGTCTCAGAACTAGGACGAGAACTGGAGGCCATCTCACAACAGCACACAGCACTTATGCTCCCATCCCCAACTCCTATTCCAATCTATACTGACAACCAAGGCGTTATCAATTTGAGCTCAAACAATCTCTACACTAATGGTCAAAACATATTCTGGTTAAGTATCACTATATCAGGGAACTGGTTGATCGACAAGTGATTCGACTGGAATGGACTCCTGGTGGCGAGCAACCAGCAGATTATCTTGCAAAATCATTACCAGCTGCTTTAGGTGCTTACCATCTTAGTCATATTGGTCTTTGTCGTGTGCCTTAGTTTCTGTCCCCTTTCTTTATTTGTATTGCATTCTCTTTCTCCTTTCTCTTTCTTGCCCTTCTTCTTCTTCTGCATTGCTTCTTATATTCCTGCATTCAAGCTTCTTTGCTCTCCATCTACAAATTTCATATGGGCATTCTTTTCTTATTGTTCTGCCACCTGGTGGCCAGTCATACCTGTTTATTGCTTTTCCTTAACCAGTGTACGGTTTCCTTACGTTGCCTATGGCGTAAGGTTTTCCTCCGTGCTGGCCCTTTTGCTCCTGCCCACAGCTTAGGGGGGAGTGTTAGATTTTGGGTTTTTGCAGTAAGCAGTGTGCAGGAGCAACACCTCACACTGTGGTGCATGGGAGCTCCAACTGTGATGAGGATTTGGTGCATTTTTTGTCACCTGGTCTTTGTCACAATTTTGTAAAAAGCCAAACAGCATACATTGTACAACAGTCTCCCATCTCAGCTTCACCATCACAAGAGAGTAGTCCACCAGAGTAGCTCACCAGAGTAGTTCACCACCATCCACAATCAGCAGCAGTCATTTCTTTCAGTCCAAACGAGAGGAGTAGGAGCCAGCAGTGTGTGTATAAGAGGGTAAGTCTGGGTGCAGGTGTCGAAAGGAATCAACAAAGCCTTTCAGGGAGAGGGTGGGGAAGAACCCGTTGCGGGAAGTAGGTGTGCGGGCTCTGGTGGAGTGGTCAAGGGGGTCAGTGATGGCATTCCAGTCACCAAACCAGTAGGCTTGGTGGGGTGAGGTGGAGTCAGATGAGGCAAGAGAGTTGCACCATTTTTGCAAGTCAGGGAGTTCCTCAGATTGGGGGTCAGCAGGCCAGTAAATATATCACAGGAGGATGGAGCGTCGAGCAAAAGATAAGGTGAGGGCAATGGCACGAGTTCCAAAGTGGGAGACGTCAGTGATGTGTGGTGCCAGGGAAGATGAAATGATGAAACCAACGCCAGCATGACGGGAGTGGTGTGCAGGAGACAGGGCTAGTTGACGTAGTTGTCTAAGGGGTGCAGGAAGTCCTGCTAATAATGTCTCTGTTTTTTTTTTTTTTTTTTTTTTTTTTTTGAAGAAATAAGAGTGATATCAATAGCAAAGGGGCTTTCACAAAAGAATGAATAAGAATATTGGTCAAGTTGAGGCAGTGTTCCTGGTTTTTGAGGCAGTTTTTGGGCAGGTTTGGCAGCAGGTTTAAGGGCAGGTTTGGGGGCAGTTCTGTTGGGAGGAGTTGAAGAGGAACTGGAGCTTGAGTGTGTGGTGACAGCTGATCGAGCTGGGACGGTAGTAGTAGAACAAGGTTCAGCAGTGGAACGGTCGTCAAGGTCCTCATCAATTGGGTCATTGTATTTCAACCATTCTTCAATCGTCTGGTGGCGAGACTGAGGAGCTGGGTGGTTGTGTCCACTGTGGTGAAGCGGCTGTCCAATTGTGCAGTGAGTGGCTCCCTCGCTGATTTAGGTTGTGGATGGCGCCAGCATGGTTTTTGAGTGAAGTATCCACGTTGGCTGCAGCAGCTGCAATTCTCTGAATGTCGTGGTCCACCTTTGCTAAGCCGTGTTCCAGTGCTGCAGGGATTGGCTCAAGTTGGGTAAGCTGAGTGGTGAGTTTTTGGATGTCAGTGCGTACTGAGGTCTGATGCTCTTTCAGCTCTCTGCGCAAGGAGGCCTGTTGTGCGAGAAGCTGTTGCTGGATGTTTTCAAGGTCCTTCAAGATTGACTGCAGCTCTGGAGGAGGGACAAAAGGGGGGGCAGGCGGGACAGGTGGGGGAGTTGTGGTGTCAGGAGGGGCCTGAGCTGTCTGGCTGTTGTCTTTGGAATCTGCTGAAGTGGCTTGGTTAAGGAGTGAGCCAGAGGGGCAGCCAGTTTTGCAAGATTGAGAGGTATGGTTGGAGTTTCCACAACGGCGACAGCAGGGGAAGGGAGTGAAATCTTCCTTTTGGAGTGGGTGAAATGGGAGTGCACGGCCATTGAAGACAACTGATTGGTTAGTTTTTTGCAACATCAATGCATGGGTTGTAAAAAACAAAGTGGGCAGACGACGAAAGGCCAGCAGTGCCCTTTGCTGAGTT
Source organism: Zopfochytrium polystomum (assembly GCA_025765615.1). Taxonomy (NCBI): domain Eukaryota; kingdom Fungi; phylum Chytridiomycota; class Chytridiomycetes; order Chytridiales; family Chytridiaceae; genus Zopfochytrium; species Zopfochytrium polystomum. The sequence continues at coordinate 131,523 of JAIVFJ010000080.1, forward strand.
GAAGAAACCTGGATTGCGAACTGACGTGCACCCAAACTCATATTGGATGGCCTCAAGGTCATAGATACTTGTGGAGCGACGAATGTTATAAAGGACAGCTGTGCCTTGCTTTTCGTCACTGATTTGCCACTGGATTTCTGCAGAAGGTTCCAGTGGTCGAATTGTGACACCTGCACCCATAATAGTTATGAACTGAGGGGGATTGTGAGGAGGGCCATCAAAAAGAACTGTGGCAGATGCGGAGGCGGAAAGCTGGTGGTGTGCAAAATGAATAGCCATTATGGAGCCACAGGAGGATAAAGCAGAGGTGATTGCATGACACAGGGAGTCCTTCAGCTCGTCAAAGTTTTTTTCAGTAGTTCCAGGAGCCAGGTGTTGGAGGACGAGTTGGTTGGCAGGTTCGTTGGTGAATTCTGTGGTGGCAGCTGGTAGTCGACAGGTGTAAGAAAATTTAATGTGTGGGGATGTGTTCTGAAGACGGGCAGCCTGTTTGTCCGACAAAGGATGCAGAAGGCGGAGCGAGTAAGAAGTCTGGTCCTTTGAGAGCAAGGGCCGCTGTCGGATGGTGAGGTTGCAAGTGGAGGTGAAGCATAGGATGTCAAGTTCAGTGAGTGGGGCAATAGTGGGGTCTGGCTGAGTGGTGATTGTCAATATGTGTTGATCAGCATGGGTGCCAAAGAACATGGAGGGAGGTGGGCAACTCATGAAATAGGGGGTACCAATCCCAATTCAGCACAAAGGTTGTGATGTGGTTGTGGTGGTGGAGGGGGTGATGCAGTCTGGTTTGGGGGTCGAGGTCAGCGATTGCTGGAGGCGATCTGGTAGCAATCTGGAGTCAATCTGACGATGATCTGACAATCAGAAGAAAATCTGACGACAATTGGATGATGATCTGGCGAACTGACGACAATCGGGCGTTCTGGTGACGATCTGGAGTCAATCTGGCGACAATCTGACGATGACCTGACGATGATCTGACGATCTGATGAAGATCTGACGTCAATCTGGCGGTGGCAAGGCAGTGGAGGGTGGTGGTGGAGGGTTCTGGAGTTAATCTGAAGTCGATCTGATGATGATCTGACGATCTGACGTTGATCTGACGTTGATCTGGCAGTGGGAAGGCGGTGGAGGGCAGTGGCAAGGTGGTGGGGGGTGGTGGTGGTGGAGGGTGCAGTCTTGAGTGTCTCATGACAAGGTTTTTTTTTTGCACTCATATTACCTGCTCAAGAAGTCTCAGAATCCGCCACCAAATCAGGGAAATCACTGCCTTTCAAATTTCTATTCTCTTGCAAAGCTCTCACACATTTTCCTCCCAAGCATGAGCGAGTGTGATCAAATCAAGTATGCTTCCTGTACATTCCCCATTCTTAATGGCGCAACAAATTTTGGAGATTGGTTGGACGACCTAATTCAGAACTATCCAACAAAAGCAATGGTTTCCGCCACTGTGCAGACCGAATTAACATATTATGCAACAATCAAGTAGACCCTGATGATCCTAATGTCAGCCCAACATGCAGAGTACTCAGGGCCCAACTGCAGCGAGCATTATGCATTTGCACAAGACAGGTGTGAGCCAGTCAAATGGTTCCCAATGACAGAAGACCAGAACACATTCTGTATCCTTCTCATTCGACGACATGTTGAACCAGAGCTCCTACCACAGTTCCCCCGATGAGGGCAAATTTTTGCCTGCACACTGCTTGGTGAAATTGCAATTGCAAGTTGAACAGCAGATCAAGGATGAGCAAAGGAAATCATTGATTTATTTCAAATGTATAAAAATGGAACCTGCAGAATCATCCAAGTCATTTCAACACGCATCATTACGGCTTACCACAAAGTAGAAAGTTTTGCAGAAAGTTCATCAGTGGAAATTTGCAGTTGCATCACACCATTTTCCAAAGTCGGGCAAGTCTTTGTATCTGCCCTGAACAAAATGCTAATCGATATGGGTGTTGCCAACACGTTCATATTTGCAGGGAATCCTATTACTTCTGTTTCATCATTGACTAAACTAATCACCTTATTTAAATCTACCAATTGCCAAAACACATACGATGAGAGGTGGGATCGACTTGCAGCACAACAGGAGCGGAACCTGACAACAGCCATTCTAGAAGCCACTACACCAACAGCAAATGTAATTATTTGGCCAAAAGTACACTATAGTCAACTCCGTGGTCATGGCAGTACCAGCTGTATCCTTATATCTGCCCAACAACCTTGCAGTACCAAACCACTCAGACCCAACAGTACACACAGCGCCCATATGGTGGTTTTGGCCGAGGCTGAGGATCATGGCAAGGACTAAGTTCACATGGAACAGCAACAGGTGGTACTGCAACGGGACACGGCTCTGGGGGAAGTTGGTACCCAGCACAGCAACAGTCTTTCAGAGTCCAATGTCATGCGTGTGGAGGCTTTGGTCATGTTGCTCGACAGTGTACCAACACATTTCTCCAGCAATTGCAGCAACAGCAACAGCACCGACCACGAGCAAATCCAAATGCACTCTTCCTCCAGCAACCAAACCCTCCACAACAGCAGATACCTGAAAACCAAGCACTTCTACTACAGAATGGTGATTGGGATGACCAGCAAAGTGAGCAGTATGCTGCAGAACAGCAATTGTGGATGGAAACGCAACTCCAATCAGAGACCGACCAAGATGAAAGTCAACAGGATTTTTGGATGGCCCTGGAGTAATCTGGGCATTTGCAGTTAACGTCCCTTCCCTTCCTATTTCTTTTCCTGCACTCATCGACAACAGTTGCAATGTTACAACACTTCGAGATTTCTCTCTCTTTCATTCCCTATAGTTATACTCAGCAGAAATCTAGCATGCGTATTACCAAAGAAGGACCGATTCTTACTTGTGAAGGATTCGGCACAGCCCTCATACCACTCACCAACAATATCACACTTATAATTGAAGGTGCCCAATATGCTCCAGAATGTCCTGTCAACTTGGTCGATGATCGGGACCTACAACTATGTGACTTCTTCCATCTTGCACGAGATCTTCAACCTGGTACTATTTATTGTAGCAGTCCTGAGGAAGGAGATCCAGCTGTTCTTCAAATGATTCTCAGACATGGTCTCCAATGGTTCCCAACAGCAGCAAACCCCAACTTCAACTACAGCAAACAATTTATTGCACATTGCACCAGTAAATTTACAACCACTTCAGTTCAGCAGAAACAGTTGATACACTCAGTATACGCACAGCCTTTCTCAACAGCAAAGCTCAAAACGCTCAGTGCATGCATGAACGCCTTGGCCATATCCCTTATACAAGACTACAAGCAATGAAGGAGCGCTGTACATGTGCTGACTTTCCTGATGATGAAATCCCACCCAGGACTGGAGGGACTTGGTGTGTGTGGGGATGAAGAGAGAGAGAGAGAGAGAGAGCAGTGATGATGGAAAAGGGGGAGGAGTGAGAGGATGTAGAGAGGAGAGAGGAGTGAGTGGGCAGAGATGGAAGAGAGAGCAAATGGAGGAAGAGAGATTGGCTTGTTTTGCACTGGATTCTGTCAAAGCAGCAAGGAGGGGGTTGGATTCCTTGTTTGATCTCTGTGAGAGGTTGCTGCTTTTATACTCCTGCAGGTTGGAGCCATCAGAAAACAGAGAGAGCAGTGGGCTGCACAGAGCAGGCCACAGAAATGAGATAAAACAGGCTGAGCACCAACCCCCATCCTGGGCTAAGTACCCATTCAGGGCTGAGTACCACCCAGGGCTGGGCATCACTCAGGGCTGAGTACCAGCCAGGGCTAAGTACCAGCCTGGGCTGAGCACCACCCAGGGCTGAGTACCAGCCTGGGCTGTGCACCACCCAGGGCTAAGTACCAGCCAGGGCTGAGTACCACCTTGGGCTGAGCACTTTGTCTGGGCTGAGTACCACCAGGAACCAATTTACAGCTTGTTTGAGAAACAGTTGCTTGTAAATTGGTTTGGTTGTTTCCAAATCAGGAAGCTTGTTTGGGAAACAAGCCGCTTTTTTCCTTGTTTTTAGAAATCCAATGATTGGTGCAATCTCTGGTGAGCTCAGTTTTTATCTCACTTTTAGAAATGCAGTGATTGGTGCAATCCCTGATTCCTAAATGCCTGTTGCATTGCTCAGATTGCACAGCACAGCAGGAAAGCTGGAATTCCGGATCAGGGAGCGGAATTCCGATGCAGAGAGTGGAGTTCCGGAGCATTGGGCAGTGGTACACTGCTTCTGCATGCTTGCTGTGCTGTGTTACATGTGCAGAGTGCGTAGTTTGAGCGTTTTTGTGCATGTTCTAATTGCATTGTTCCTACCGGTAGGATGAACTAAGCTAGAACAACAGCCGCCTTTGCCTATCTCTTTTTATTGAGAACAGATTAGCCCTTCTGAGCGCCCCATTCAAGTATTGAATCTACTGAGCCCTTCGAACACCCCATCCAATGTGATTGGATGGAGTTCTCAAAGGGATCATCAGTAACGGGCGTAGTGTACCCCGTGGGTCGAATCTCAACACACCCCCGCAATAGAGAGAGAGGGGGCAACTGTTTCTCCTGGAGTACATGGCTGTCCAACAATGCCAGCCAAGCAGTGGGACTCGAACCCACCCATGCACCCCCCTACACTTGTGAAAACCTGCATGAACCCACAAGTGTAGCTGGAGAAGCCAGAGAGAGCCTTTAGACTAAGCGTTGTGCTGATTTGAGCGTGGGCACCACGCTTACACCTTGGAGGTCGGCGAGACTGCAAATTCCCATCAGTGATGCAAGCTTTGCATGTTGAGCTGCAGGAAGAGCTTTGGTGAGAAGGTCAGCAATCATCATGTCCGTTGGGCAATGAATGAGTTGAACCTCCTTTTTCTCCAAGTGGTCCCGTATGAAATGCAACCTCACGTCAAAGTGTTTGACCCGGCCATGGTGTATTGGATTCATAGCAATAGCTATGGTTGAACGATTGTCTTCATAAACAGTAGTGGGCTTATTTAAATCCATACCCAGCTCCTGGAAGAGCATTCGTAGCCAGATTGCCTCTTTGATGGCCTCAGTAAGGGAGAAGTATTCCGCCTCAGTCGAGGACAAAGCGACAACTGATTGTTTCTTGCTGTACCATGTAATAGCACCCCCGCAAAGCATGAACACATGCCCTGACCTCGACTTGCGTCCATCCTCTTCAGCATAGCTGGCATCAGCGTAGCCATGTGGTTCATCCCACTCTGGGTAAGAAATACCCGCAGCTTTCTCAACCTCTGGGAGCGTTGCATTGGTGATGCATGTCATCTGGGAGTCTCCCTTCTGGTAGAAAAGTCCATGATCCCAGGTAGCGCGGACATATCGCAGCAATCTGTCAAGCGCAAGGGAATCTGAATGGGTTGGAGCAGACTGGTGTTGTGCAAGTGTATTCACAGCATACGCAATGTCAGGGCGCGTCAAGTTTGCAAGGTAAGCAAGTTGCATGAGTGTGCTTCGGAAGTATTCCGACTCTTTTTGTGGAAGTTTTCCAGAGTCCACATCGTGTATCCATGTTGTGGACATGGGAGTTGCTTTGATTTTGACAGGTAAGCCTTCATCGTCACACCAGTAGTTTGCTTCCCCCAAGACATGCTGTGTGTAGTTTTTCTGTCCAATAAAGATTCCATCTTTGATTTTCTCAACTTGGATGCCAACAGCAACTTTTGGGTTGAGGTCCTCGCGGATTTTGAACTTTGATTTGATCAGAGAAAGAATTTTGGCAATTTCTTCTTCAGTGTGACTGAAGATGAGGATGTCATCTACGTATAGAGTGATGATGGTCTTGACCTTTCCATCAGGGTGCCTTTGCACAAAGACACAGTGGTCAGTCTTCAATTGCGTAAATCCAATTTCCACTAGGAAGTCGCGGATTGTTTTGTACCACTGTCGACCAGACTGGTGCAGTCCGTACAGACTCTTCCTGAGTAAACAGACAAGAAGTATCCCGTCTGCACCACGTATCTCAAAGCCTTCTGGTTGTTCCATGAAGTTTTCAATGTCCAGTTTGGCGTTCAAGTATGCGGTTTCAACATCAAGGCCTGCAAGTATGAGGTCAAACAGCAACGAGATAGCAAGGATTGCCCTTATGGAGGAGCTGCGGACGACAGGGGAGAAGGTCTCATTGTAGTCCTGACCAAAGATCTGAGTGTAACCCCGACCAACAAGGCGAGCCTTGAAGCGTTCAAGGTACCCTTCACTGTCAAACTTGTAGGCAAAAACCCATTTGGGCTTGAGAATCTTACGCCCTTTAGGTCGAGCCACTAAGTCCCAGACATGCTTTGACGTGATTGAATTGATCTCTGAGAGTTGAGCTGCCTTCCAATACTTTGCAAAAGGAGAACGCATGGCCTCTTTATGCGAAGCAGGGAGTGGTGGTAGGTCCCGCTGGTGGATCCTTTCTGTTGGATATGCTGTGACTTCCTCCGGCTCAAGCACAGTGTATGCTTTGAGCGTTTGGTAGAGTTCACGAAATTGTCCCCGTGCTATTCGTAGTTTACGAATTCTTGCAGTTAAAGCGCGGAGTGTTTTCCGACTGTAAGTGGAAGGACTTGTGGCAATTGATGGTTTTGTTCGTAGTTTACAAAGGTTTGCCTTCAATGCCAGGTAGTCACGTAAACCTGATGGCTCTCGTGGTATGATTGGGGGATTTGTTGCCTCCCCTGTTGACTCTGGCAAAGCTAGAATGTCAGGGGAAGTTGAGCGCTCCCTAGGAGGGATTTCCTGTTCATCAGGTATTGACTCTGGTTCAGAATCAGATGCGTCGTATAGCTTACCCGGCTGTAGATCTCCCCCCTGTGATTCTGCAGGTGGTACATCATCTTCTTGTGAGTCAGACAGAGCGTCAGGATGTGCCACATCTGGATCAGTGGACATAGCGGGGGTATGCAACGAGGAGGAAAGATATTGGAAATCCTGAGCTGTGGGTTGGACTGGTCCCCATTCCTTCAAGCGGGAGTCATGAAGGAACTGTCTCCAGTTCCGCACAATGCCAGGAAAAACATTTTCGTGAAAGGAGACATGGAAGTGTTCCGATATTCTCTGGGTTTTCAAGTCGTAGACTACTGGAAGAGTGTTTCCTTTATACCCTAAGAATATGCCTGGCGCCCCTTTGTCAGGATGTTTAAGCGTTCGCTTTTCCTTTGGGATACGGTGGATAACCAAACAGCCAAAGGTGCGGATGTGATCAACATTTGGCTTTTCACCGTACCAAGCTTCGTAAGGTGTTTTCTTAGTGTAAGAGTGGTAAACCCTGTTCTTGATGTATGCTGCGTAGCGGACTGCATACACAAAGAAAGAGTGGGGCAATCGTGACTCTAAGAGCATGCAGTGTGCCATGTCTTTGAGAGTGTTGACCTGACGTTCTACCAGCCCATTGAATTCCTTGGTGAATGCAGGACTAGGTTCTAAAACAATAGGAGGATGCCGAGTATTGGCCCAAGTTTTGAATTCTCCATCTTTGAAGATTTCCCCCCTGTCACAGCGCACAGATGTGATATGTTTGCCATGTTGTTGTTCAAACCTTTCGATCGTAGACCGGAATCTTGTGGGCGCGTCGGACAAAGAGTTGAGGAACTCAATGTCAAGCCAGCGGGTTGACTCTTCCACAACCAGTTGCCAATGTTTTTAACCATGGTGTCCACGTGCGGGCAGTGGGACAGCATCAGTGTGTAAACGACCAAGCAGTGTGGTGTTTGGTCTGGAAGTGGAGTGGATAGGCGAAGCTTTCAATTTCCCAACATCACATGTCATGCAGGGAATGTCATGAATGAGGAAAAATGAATGACCAACTTTATTCAGATTTGACCAAGTACGCTTCAAAGAAGATAAAGACAGGTGACCAAATTTCTTGTGAAGAGCTCGGACTGCTTCAATGTTCTGAGGGTTTGGTAAAGGGTCTGGGTCAGTTTGACTTAAAGTTGGTGTTGCAGTTTGCAAAGGAGCAGTTTGCTGTTGCGACTCACCTGGGGCGTCCCCCGAAGGAGTCGGCGCGTCCCTTCCAAGTTCTGCCCTGTCGAGACCATTATGTCCCGTCAGAAGAGAAGGGTCCACAACATAGACATTCCCTGTGTCCCTGTGAGCAATGGTAAAGTCTGAACCATGTACCCGAGGATGCAATAGGGCTGTGTCTGCTGTGAAAGTCACGTTGTGACCTGTCTGCCGCACGATTTGCTGAACCGAGAGTAGAGTGTCTGAGAACTCTGGCACATAGAGCGAGTTCCTCATGATGAGAGCTCTTCCGTTAACGAACAGGGTAAAGTCGCCCACTCCAGTGGCAGTTGCAAAGCCGTCAGCTGTTTTGATCTGCTGGGAGGTGGGCCGCAAGTTTGTGAAGTGCTCTTCACAAGGCGACATTGTCCTGGAAGCCCCAGAGTCAAGGATGACCTGGTGTGGGTTGCTGCCAGCAAGTCTTGCCATCAGCGCAGTCTCGTAGATGCGGCGGTAGGTGACGTTGCGGTAGAGGAAACGTCCAGATTCGTACATCACTTTGTAGCCGACGTTTGAGACAATGTTGTCAGTGATCCAGTCTGGATCCATTCTGCCGTCAAGAAGTGTAACTGTGAGTTCCACTTCAAATTCCTCCTCCACCTCAACGGCCTGGCATGTTCCAATTTCAAACTCCCGTGCCGCAAGTGCCCTTTCTACTGAAAGGAAGTCGTCTAGAGCTGATGTGTCTGCAAGGCGCGCAGCACCCTCAGTACTGAACTCCAACATTTCGACGTCTTCTGCTTCAGTAGGCGGTGGTGGAGTATCCATCCTGTAGCATTTGTGGGGAGGAGAATCCTCAGAGGCTGCGCAAGAGGTTTGGTGGTGTTCTTTAGCAGCCACCTCACGTGCAATCTTGGCAGTCTCAGTAGCTTTCTTGGAATCAGCTGGCGTGGCCTTGGCTTCTTTGGCGTGTGCAGGCTGCTTGCCCTTGGCCTTCTTTGCAGGGCGAGCCGGCTCTGACTTCCCGTGAGGGAACTTGAGGCATTCCTCGCGAGAGTGTGAGACCCAGATTCCATGAAGGTCACAAGTAGGCTTGCCGTTGAGTGCCTCACCGATCTTGCGCTTCTTGGTTGCCACTGAGGTCTTTGCTGAAGCAGCTGTTTCCATCTCAGAAGTGCCATGGTGAGCAGAGTGTCTGCTGTTCTTCTCTTTGCTTTGCTGGTACAGCGTGTGGCAGTTTGTCAACTCCTTGACGAGATCGCTGGTGTTGGCGTAGCCTGACAGCCCCTTGAGAAGATTTTGACGAACGCCAGAGAAGATTTCATGTCCAGGCAGCGTTTCCCTTGCTTTGTGGATGATGGCAGAACGCAGGATGTTTGTCACACCCCTGCAAGTGGTGGCAGTACATTTGAAATGCTTTGGCCAATCCGTGACCAGTGTGGTCAGAGTGGTGTACCACTCCTGGACTGCCGGACCAGAGTCTCTGGGTTTTGCCAAACGACTGTAAGTTGCAAGCCACTTGTCCTGCTGTGAACCAGTGTGGTCCTGCAGGGCGTACTTGTCATTGAGCCACTTGTACCGGTCAGCGCAGTTGGTGATGTTTGCCGCATTCATGGAGCGCACATCCTCAATGCGCGAGCAGGAGTCGAGGGTAGCAACCGCCTTGTCGTGTTGGGCCTCAAGCTCCCTGTAGGTCTTGTGTTCTTGGCGTATACCAGTGTGGTACTTGTCAAGGGCAGCGTGGTGCAGACGGTACATCTCACTGTACGCAGCCTTGGCCTCTGCCGTTGCGGAGGATTCTGGGGGAGAACCAATACTGGGAGGAGCAGCGCCGATGCCGACCTTGGTGCAGTGCTCGTTGAACGGACCGAAGTAATCAGGCTTGAGGAAGCTGGCAACAAGATTGTATGCTATGACCGGCTTAATGACTTCTTCCACATGCAGTTCCCAAGCCTGGTAGCCGTAAGAAGAGAAGCGAACAGCCTTGGGGGTTGAAGAAGACATGCTAGGTAGCGGCTTGGTGGACCAGTGGACTTGTTTAGAGCGGTAGCCCTTTTCTTGTAGAGAGCCAAGAGCCCTTTGTTGCCTTAAAGTAGCTGGTGAGCTGGTGCTCACAGACAGGTTGGTCTTGTTTAGAGTTAGAAACCCTTTTCTTGTAAGAGCAGCAGGGCCCTGTTCGAGCGTACAAGTGTGGCTGATGGCTTGTAGGTAGCTTTGTGATGAAATCCCACCCAGGACTGGAGGGACTTGGTGTGTGTGGGGATGAAGAGAGAGAGAGAGAGAGAGAGCAGTGATGATGGAAAAGGGAGAGGAGTGAGAGGATGTAGAGAGGAGAGAGGAGTGAGTGGGCAGAGATGGAAGAGAGAGCAAATGGAGGAAGAGAGAGTGGCTTGTTTTGCACTGGATTCTGTCAAAGCAGCAAGGAGGGGGTTGGATTCCTTGTTTGATCTCTGTGAGAGGTTGCTGCTTTTATACTCCTGCAGGTTGGAGCCATCAGAAAACAGAGAGAGCAGTGGGCTGCACAGAGCAGGCCACAGAAATGAGATAAAACAGGCTGAGCACCAACCCCCATCCTGGGCTAAGTACCCATTCAGGGCTGAGTACCACCCAGGGCTGGGCATCACTCAGGGCTGAGTACCAGCCAGGGCTAAGTACCAGCCTGGGCTGAGCACCACCCAGGGCTGAGTACCAGCCTGGGCTGTGCACCACCCAGGGCTAAGTACCAGCCAGGGCTGAGTACCACCTTGGGCTGAGCACTTTGTCTGGGCTGAGTACCACCAGGAACCAATTTACAGCTTGTTTGAGAAACAGTTGCTTGTAAATTGGTTTGGTTGTTTCCAAATCAGGAAGCTTGTTTGGGAAACAAGCCGCTTTTTTCCTTGTTTTTAGAAATCCAATGATTGGTGCAATCTCTGGTGAGCTCAGTTTTTATCTCACTTTTAGAAATGCAGTGATTGGTGCAATCCCTGATTCCTAAATGCCTGTTGCATTGCTCAGATTGCACAGCACAGCAGGAAAGCTGGAATTCCAGATCAGGAAGCGGAATTCCGGTGCAGAGAGGGGAATTCCAGATCAGGAAGCGGAATTCCGATGCAGAGAGCGGAATTCCGGAGCATTGGGCAGTGGTACACTGCTTCTGCATGCTTGCTGTGCTGTGTTACATGTGCAGAGTGCGTAGTTTGAGCGTTTTTGTGCATGTTCTAATTGCATTGTTCCTACCGGTAGGATGAACTAAGCTAGAACAACAGCCGCCTTTGCCTATCTCTTTTTATTGAGAACAGATTAGCCCTTCTGAGCGCCCCATTCAAGTATTGAATCTACTGAGCCCTTCGAACACCCCATCCAATGTGATTGGATGGAGTTCTCAAAGGGATCATCAGTAACGGGCGTAGTGTACCCCGTGGGTCGAATCTCAACACCTGACATTAAGCTGGACTTGCTTGAAGAACCGTGGAAGGCCTGCATTATTGCCAAACAGACTTGTGCTGCTATTCCACATACAGATCCTCCAGATAAACTACCAGGCAAACATTTGGCCTTTAATCTAGTGGAAGTCAAACCAAAGTTTTGAGGACAATATGGCTTTGCTCTGATTGCCATTGACTATGCAAGTAACTATCTCTGATCAACAAACCTTTGGAGAAAGTCAGAAGCACTACTGGAGGCCATTAAGATCATCCAACAATTGGAGACAGTTAGGGATGTTAGTGAAGGGCGTCTGCTTTGATGGTGGGAAACTGAATTCACTTGCTTTTAACCCTTTTTGTGCATCACGCAGTATCCACGTTGAAGTCAGTCCACCTCATACACCTGAGCTGAATGGGAAAGCAGAGCGAGCAGTTCGAACAGTCATGGATGTCACACAATCCCTTCTTAGACATGCTGGTTCAGCATCGTCATGGTGGGGATATGCGATTCGACATGCAGTAGACATCATCAATACACTCCTGTCCTCAGCCGTGGATACTGTCTCCAGTTGAAATGCTTCTAGAATTCCCTCCATGCATCAGTCAATTCAGAGTTTTTGGCTCAGGATCTTTGTATCACATCACAGCAAAGGAACGTGGACAAACGCATCAGTTTAAAACGCTTGCAGAATGCGCTCGACCAGCAATTTACATTGGAAACATTGGTCGTTCCATCACTTGTTTGATTGACATCAGCACAGGTAGAGTAATCACTCATCGATTGGATGACCTTGTGGTTGCAGAAGACAGTTTCCCTCGCCTCAGCACCTCAGCAGCAGAGGATATTGCTCAGGACCTCGTTCATCAGCTAACACCACTCCTCAGCAAAGATGAACTTACATCAACTGAGTAAAACAATACCAACCTCCTTCGTGAAGCCAATGTTTGCGTGGATCAATTCCCAGAACCAGCACCTGCAGCGGCAGCTGAATGACAGCCTTCCACAGAACTAGCACCAATTGAACATGAAGTGGTCCAGGTACGGCAGCGAAAGTGAATCAGATGACAATGAACAGCATGAAGTGTTGGAGGTGGCGGCACGACAGGTAGGACTCCGTGTTACTGCAATTAACACCATCTCCAGTGGGCCTTACCTACAAGCACTAAAGCTGGGGGATCAATCAGATGAGTGGGGGCGGCGACCAACTCTGTGACTGCAGGCACACTCTCGGCTGGGAGTGACGTGAGTGGCACAACCAAAGGCCCCAGGCCATACCAACCCTGTGGGAGCTAGTGTGGCGTGGACCCAAGTCAGAAGGGATGGATGCCTGTTTGGGGAGCCCATTCTGTAAGGAACCCCACCGACCAGGGAGATAGGTCCCTTGGCGCCTGACGTTACGCATGGGGGAAAGTGCAGAAGGCAGGCTGTGGAGAGAGGAAGAGAGGGCTCTCTGGCATGGGGTGTCCCAAGCCGCATTGTGCAGAGGCTCACCTGCCAATGATTTTTTTTTTTCTGTTTCCTTTTTCTGCATCCTAATTGTTGAGATTCGAACCACAGGGTCCACTACGCCCATTACTGATGATCCCTTTGAGTACTCCATCCAATCACATTGGATGGGGTGTTTGAAGGACTCAGTAGATTCAATACTTGAATGGGGCGCTCAGAAGGGCTAATCTGTCCTCAATAAAAAGAGATAGGCAAAGGCGGCTGTTATTCTAGCTTTGTTCATCCTACTGGTAGGAACAATTAGAACATGCACAAAAACGCTCAAACTACACACTCTGCACATGTAACACAGCACAGCAAGCATGCAGAAGCAGTGTACCACTTCCCCATGCTCCAGAATTCCGCTCTCTGCATCAGAATTCCGCTTCCTGATCTGGAATTCCGCTCTCTGCATCGGAATTCCGCTCCCTGATCTGGAATTCCAGCTTTCCTGCTGTGCTGTGCAATCTGAGCAATGCAACAGGCATTTAGGAATCAGGGATTGCACCAATCACTGCATTTCAAAAAATGAGATAAACTGAGCTCACCAGAGATTGCACCAATCATTGGATTTCTAAAAACAAGGAAAACAGCAGCTTGTTTCCCAAACAAGCTTCCTGATTTGGAAACAACCAAACCAATTTACAAGCAACTGTTTCTCAAACAAGCTGTAAATTGGTTCTTGTTGGTACTCAGCCCTGAATGGGTACTTAGCCCAGGCTGGGGGTTGGTGCTCAGCCTGTTTTATCTCATTTCTGTGGCCTGCTCTGTGCAGCCCACTGCTTCCTCTGTTTTCTGATCGCTCCAACCTGCAGGAGTACAAAAAAGCAGCAACCTCTCACAGAGATCAAAAAAGGAATCCAACCCCCTCCTTGCTGCTTTGACAGAATCCAGTGCAAAACAAGCCAATCTCTCTTCCTCCATTTGCTCTTTCTTCCCTCTCTGTCCACTCACTCCTCTGTCCTCTCTCCATCCTCTCACTCCTGTCCCTTTTCCATCATCACTGCTTCTCATGGTAGTGTCCATTGTTCTCTCTGGGGGCTGTGTGCTGCTGCGTGAGATCACAATCGCACCATCTAAGTTGCCTGACATGTCAGCTGATGCCATTTCACAATTTTTTTTTTAATTTTTTTTGGGATGGTCGTTAACGACCACCCCAAAAAAGGAAAAAATAATGCAAGAACAAAAAAACGCAAAAATCAAATAAAATATTAAAAAAAGCCCCCTTAAAATACAGACAGACAGAGCGACTTCAGGTTGGTTCAACAATGGTGCCCGCCAAAGCGATCGCAAGAGGGATCGCTAGTTGCAACTGCAGAAGTGATCGCAAAAAACTATCGCTGGGCCGCAATTGCATGATCGATCGCAAAAAACGATCGCTGGAGCTATCGCTAGAGCGATTGCTAGTTATGACAGCAGAAGGAACGATTGCAGAAAACGATCACTTGAGCTATCACAGGAGCGATCGCAGAAAAACGATCTCAAAACTGATCAAAATGACGAACTTAGCGTCCTCTGTCTGTTTCCTTGCATTTAGCCCACGCACACACGCAAAAAAGGCCACATTTTCTGACAGTCGCTTTGTTTCAAAGAAAAGAAACCATTGCTCAACATGTCTGCCCAACAAAACTCTCCTTTCAAACCTTACTTGCAGAGCACAAGCGCAAAGGGCAAACTTCCACAGTCCAAGTCTAAGATTTCGCTATGACATGTGCAATTTCTGAAAATCTCCTTGTGCGTCGCAGGGTGTGAGAATCTGCAACAATGAATCTTCTGACCTTCTGCAAGTTGAAAGCCACAGCTGTTGACTCCAAAGATCCTCATTCTTCTGAAAACAGTATAAATGGAAATGATTCAGAAGTTGCAACGACTTTTTGTTTTCAACCCACTTATATCACTCTCAGTCATGTGTTTCAGCTGAACCACGTAGTTGATCAGCTGGCAAAGAATCATCCAAAGATACAAAAGTGGTCAAAACGTTGACAACTACTTGTGTGAGTTGATAAATTTCCATTTGTAAACTTTTGTGAACCTAATTTGCAAACAACAATATCTCTTGCTTGGCGAAACAGTCAGTTCAAGTTGCAAAAGCAGAAGAGAGTACTTCTGTTTCTGTGAGCTGCTTGCACATCTTTCTTTTGCTAGTAATACAATAGTGGAATGATTTAAAAATACTGCCAGACAGTGTGACTTTCTGTTTGTTGATTACTGAACTCGGTTGGTCAGAACTGCTTTCCATCTATGGAACAACTGGGGAAGCAAAAGCTCATCTTTGCCTTGATAGGAAGCTGGATAAAA
The DNA here is from genome assembly GCA_025765615.1 of Zopfochytrium polystomum. Lineage (NCBI taxonomy): Eukaryota > Fungi > Chytridiomycota > Chytridiomycetes > Chytridiales > Chytridiaceae > Zopfochytrium > Zopfochytrium polystomum. The sequence continues at coordinate 146,640 of JAIVFJ010000080.1, forward strand.
CAAACAAAAGATTCAGCAGTGCCAGTGGGAAGACCCAGAACGAGAGCAACACTGAATGAGGTGGTTTGTGGACTGTGGTTCAGTAGGGGTATGTGGAATGGCAGAATTTGTACCACACAGGCTCAAGCAGGCAAAATCAGCCTGCGCAATCACATTCCAGTTCACTCAATGAGTGTGAATTTTATCCATTTACATTGGACGCAACTCCTGGGACATTGATGGAGCGAGTTCAATGTCAACGTTGCCCTGCAAATCCAAAGGACTTCGACTATCTGTGCACAATGCCACTTCAGATTTTGTGTTGGAAAGTGTGTCTCTGGTCACATTTTTGGCAGTGGAACTTTTGATATGATCAAAAGAAAGGCATTTGACAATGCTGAGGGGTAACCTGTCAAAAAAGGAAAGCACAAGGTATCTTTGTAGTGGATTTTGCATCCATCATGGATACTGTCTATCACCCTCTAAAATAGTTTGATTCTGTCAAAATTTTTTGGAGCCAGATTTATCAATAAAAAATTCAAACAAAAAGCAAGATTTTGAAGCTTCGTCATTTTGCTATGCGCTGTGTAAATTTGGTGTCATTTGGAGAATGCAGTGATTGCTAAAATGACAGTCCATTCAAAAGTGCCCGCTACATGTTACCAAATCTTCATCAAAACTCAATTAAAGGAGTAAAAAGCCAGCATCATTAGAGAGCCACTATCCAAAACAGCCTTTGTTACTTAGTAAGTAGTCGTATATCTTTGTTTTTGCATGTGTGGTGCAAATTGCAAAACATCCAAATATGTCACACTTCGAAATCCAGTTATCACTGGACTTTTTTCTTCATTTTTCAAACATTTGCCCAACAGAATCATCATGAAAAAAAAAAATTGGAGCCATTGTGAGACTATACTCACTCCTTTGACCCTGGGATCTGGGCCCTAGAGTGAGGGAAAGCAAATAATAGGCTAAAACTAACTTTATTGGGCTGTTGTCTAGGGGGTGTTTCAACCCTACTACTTGCCTAGTCCACGAAGTATCCCTACTGATCTGTCTAACAGGGGTCTCAAACACAAAGAATGAACATTCAGAGGGACAATCCTCTGAAGGATCGGTGCTGGAGCACCGATTACTCGCGTGGCCGCGGGCTGATGCGAGGGGAAACGGAAGGGCACTCCCGAGGGCGCAACACAACCGCAGAATAAAGAGAGAGAAGAGGGAAACGGGGGTTTTTATCTCAGGAACCTAATCTCAAATACAACAGGAGCGGTTAATAGCGACGGGACGGACAGGGCGCGACCTAGCGCCCCTCGTCGCGGACGGTGCTGCAGGAGCCCTCGTCGTCGCCAGCGACGGGGGGGAGAGAGAGAAGGGAGTCGACTATGTAGGGGTCGGAAGGTCGCCAGCAGGGAACTCGCACGCGGAAACACCTGCGATCGTACACACACCCCGCCGGGCTGCGTCGGCACGATCACTCGACCAAGGGCTTTATCGCATCGCACTCGTACTCACACATCTCACCCTCACAGCAATAGGACCGAGGCAGGCGCTTGTAGATCGAACTCTCAGGTGTCGGGGGCTGCACCAGGCGCAGCCACCAACACCCTCGCGGGGACGGGAAGGTTGGGGGCGACGACGCCGTCGTCGCCACCACCACCACCACCGTCGTCGCGGCGGGCAAGCGCCAGGGATCCTCACTCCAACACAGAGCCGGCAATGTCACACAGTCGCTGGTGGGGCCAGCTGCATTCCCCACCCACGGCCCCTTAAGAGGAGCCCCACGAAGGGACCATGTACACATCCGGGTGTGTACCATCTCTCACTACCCTCACCTTCGTGAGCCAGATGGATTTGAAGGGACTCTGTATTGGTGCCAATGGACAGAAATCAGATTGAAGAAAAAAGGAAAAAGAGAAATGGCCCAAAAACAGAGAGAGAGAAAATTGACAAGTCAACCCCCCTGACTTGGAGCATCCACCACAAATGCTCTAAGTCCCCCCCAACCCTATGTGTGTATGTACAAGTGCCAAAAATAAATAATAAATTAGGCAGGCTTGGGGTACGGCCTGTCAGGCACCCCATCCCTAGGCAGTCGGGCAGTCTCTGTTAGTCACCGAAAAAGAAAATATGTTGAGAAAACCCTGGTGCAACGGAAACTGTTAAGACAAAAGTAGTAAAAGCAGACCCAATAATAAAGACGGGTTAGCCGCAAATACACTTTGATAACGCCTTGGAAACTAAAGAACCGGGAGCAATAATAGGGGTCCCGATCCTTGCGGTTTTATGACAGGTACGCTTGTTTTTGCGAATAAAATCCTAGACTTTATCACTGAGACCTCGGTGTAGTCTCACACCATAGTCACTTAGACCATTTTATTTCGTGTCCATTTTCGTACTAGTACGCAAATTTTGAACGACTTTGGTGCAATTTTTACATCAGTCCACTAATAGGATAAAAGGCATGCTGCCATCAGCACAGCGGCTGTTTTGTTGCAATTACTATTTGTCTAGATTGGGCAAAACAAGGTGAAAAGGTACCAACAGAAAGTCCTTTCAATTCTGAACGTGCTGGTACTAGTTTCATCACGAAAGTCGCATCAGTGCAGAAGTTAGATATGGGACAACTTTGAGGGTCATCATGCTGCATATGGGATGGTGGCACTGACCCTTAAAGGGTTAAAATCCAAATCCATGTGCTGTTGAAAGCGAGCAGTTTATTGATTCCCTGTCTGTCTCTCTCTCTCTCTCTGTCTGTCTCTCTGTCTGGCTCTCTGTCTGTCTGCCTCTCTGTCTGTCTCGGCAAAAAATGTCGTCCTCGCCGCCGCCCGTGTCATCATCATCCGGACCACGTGCCGATCGCACTCCTCCGCCGCCACCACCACTACCGTCCACTGCCGACGCAGCCGCCGCCGCCGCCGCGGTCGCCCGCCTCGCCGCGCTCCCGCCACATGCGGACGATCTCTTGATGCAGTTGAGTGCCACGCATCGCCGAGCAGCCTTCGCGGGTAGTTGTTGTTCGATTGGAGCGGGTCCCCGCCCTTCAATCAATTAGAATATCGTCCACCCCCCTTATCTCCCCGTTTGGAATGACGCATGGCGCGGCCCAGTAGCCTAATACCCCCCCTTTTCCCTCGTAAATTGTTGTGCCGTCGCAGCCCCGATCGCCGTGCAGCAGTCCTCGTTGGCCTCTTTCAGAATCCCGTTTCTGGCAAGCTGGAGGTTCTCCTCACTGTGCGCTCTGCCACATTGCGCACGCATGGCGGGGAGGTCGCACTTCCTGGAGGTGAGGCGTTTCTCGTGTTGTTTCGTCGCTCTTCCAAAAAGCACAGCCCCCTCTTGATCACAAACTTGAAATGGTATGCAGGTCGAAAGGATCCCTCGGACAATGACTTGGTTGCCACGGCGCTCCGCGAGGCGCACGAGGAAGTGTCGCTCGCGGCGGGACGCGTGCGTGTGCTCACGACTCTGGCGCCGCTCGTGTCCAAGCATCGCCTGCTCGTGACGCCTGTTATTGGGCTTTTGGTCCCACCGTCCGAGTCTGCCCTTGATTCTCTCGCAGCACCGCAGCCGCCTGCGGCTGCAGAGGCGTTGGCGGCTCCAGCAACCGCAGCAGCGAGCACTGCCACCACCCGCACAGCTCGTGCAGCGCGTGCGGCGCGGGCGGCGCTCGGGGTGGTTGGTTCAGTGGACGAGGTCGCACGCACGTTTTGGGTGCCCCTGGACGAGTTCTTGTCCGCGCGGCGGCACCGCGCGATGGCTTTTCCCATGCGCGTGGTATCCCCGTCAAAGGAGAAGGCGGCAGCTGGTGGTGGCAGCCCAGCGGCAAAGTTGGGGATGCCGGAGGGCGAGACGGCCGAGGAGGGCGGGACGGTGGTGTGGCGCGGGCACGGGTTCGACTGGGAGATATCCGACTCCGAGGACGACGGGGATGACGATGTCGCCGGCGACCAAGGCGAAATCAACCAGCACGCCGGCTCCACCCGACGACGCGTGCGGCAGGACGGATCGACGGAGCTCGTGTTTGGGCTGACGGCGGCGATCCTTATACGCGTGGCGGTGGCGGCGTTTGGGCGCGAGCCAGAGTTTGAGGTCGTGCCGGACACGCTACGGCCGCAGATGAGTGGGCCGCGGGCGGGGCTGGGGGCGTCTTCTGCCGAAGGCTCGGCGGCGGCAATGCCGACGGGGGTGTCTGCAGTAGCTTCGGTAACTGTGCCCCCTGCTGCTGGAGGCGCGGTGGGGTCGCCGCCGCGCAACAACAAGATTTAAGTTTCGTGACTGTTATGATGCAACACTCTGTGCGTGGTTTGGTGTGGATTTGGCGGGCTGCGGTGGAGGGACGGCTAGCGCGTCGCGCTCGTCGCGTGGTGAAGGGCGACAGGCAGGGAAAGGTCACGCAGGCAGGAGACTTTCCATCTCTCCTCGGCGGGTAAAAGGAAAAGTCCGACCCCAGACCCAATTGCATCGGGGCGCCGCCTGCATCGCGCGGGGAAATGTTCGCGCCGCACGGCTACTACCACCATCACGAACGCCAGCCGCCCCTCGCTCCACAGCAGCACCCCGCCGTCCACATCCCCGGCCCGCTCCGCACCCTCCCCGGCATCTCCACAGAGCTCGCGTGGGAGCTGACGTACCCGGACCGCGCCGCCCTCGCCCGCGGTCGCGGCCGCCCCGTAAGCCCTCCCCACCAGGCTGTCCCGACCCGGACCGCCGCCAGACCGGGCGCCGCAGCCGTTCAGACGTCCTATCCGAGAGACAGGAAACCGAAGAAGAAGAGCGAGCCGGAGCAGCCGCCCTCGCCGCAGCCGCCGCAGCGGGAACAAGAGCGACAGGATCACGGGGGGCGGAAGGATCGGCTCCCTCCTTCACATGGCGATGACGACGATACCAGCGTCCTCAGCCCCGCCGCCGCCGCCGCCGACTCGCGCAGCCACCGATCGAAGCCGCCTCGACCCCAGCCGCCGCCGCCAACTACACCCGTTGCGACTTCAGTCGTCGACGCGGCGCGGGTAGTCGCCGAGGCCATCGGGAGCGGCCGCGTCCCGCCGGGCGTTGTGAAGGCGGGCGCCGTTGCAGCAGCAGCGCCGTCGGGTGGCCGTGGCCGTGGCCGCGGCGGTAGTATGAGCGGTGGTCGTGGCGGCGCCGAGGGCGGCGAAGGGGGCGCGGGCGCGGGCGGCGGCGGCCCGACGACGCACACCGCAGACGACGTAAACGCAGTGCCCGCCGCTGCCGCCGCCGCGTCCACCGCTGCGCCGAGAAGCCCTGCTCGCGCCCGCGGCGGCCGGGACGAAGCGCTCGTCGCGGAGCTTGCGCGCCAGCGCGCAGTCGCAGGCATCGGGTACGGACGGCGCCGCCCGCCCGACGTGCCCGCCGCTGCCGCCGTCGACGCCGCCACCGCCGCCGTCGCCGTCCGTCCGCCTTGGTCGAGCGACGAGCTGGGGCACGCAATGAGGCGGACCGCCGAGGCATTGGGGCCGTTGCCGCGCCCGTCGCGCTGACACATTAAACTGTGCGCAAACTGGCACCAAACTCCCTCCATCGTCCCCCCTACTCTTTGCCCCATCTGTTTTTGTACTTTTTGGCTTGCCCGTCGAGATACCTCCTCGTCCAAGTTTTATTAGTTGTTCCGTGTTTCTATCCCGCACACCCCCCGTTTACATTAAGCGACCATCGCTTGTTGCGAATGCAATACCGGTAACCTTGCACAATCATATTTTGATTTCCGTTGGAGAAGGTGGCTTCGCCGGTGATGTTGCCGCCGTCCGTAGCAGGCCGCTGTCCTCCCACCAGCGAAGCACGTCCTCGTGCCCGTTCTGGGCTGCGAGCGCGACCGCGTCGCCCGAAAACACCATTTCGAGGCGACGGCGCCCGGCCGCGCCGCCGCCGCCGCCATCACCGCTGGAGCATCCGCTCGCCGCCCTCCACCACTCGAGTACGTCAATGCGACCAGCCATGCTCGCCAAATCGACCGCACGGTGCGTGTAGCGGAGCGGCAGCCCGCTATCGCGCCACCACTCGAGCGAGGCGATCTGGCCGTGCATGCTGGCCACGTCGACGGCGTCGTCAGAGTAGCGCAGCGGGAGCCCGCTGCGCTCGCGCCACCATTCCAGCACGTCCGTGTGTCCGTGGATGCTGGCAAGGTCCATGGCCTCGTGGGTGTGTTCGGGCATCGTGTTCCGAGCTACGGAGGCTGCAGCGCCAGGGACGGCACTTGGAGTTGCTCCGCCGACAGCACCTGGGGAGGGCGAAGCACGCCGCTCGGACAGGTCCTTCCACCACTGCAAAACGTGGACGTGGCCCGCCCAGCTGGCGTTGCGCAGCGCGTCCGACGTGGCGAGCAGGTCGAGTCCGCTCTCGTCGGCCCACCAGCGGAGCACGTCGAGGTGGCCGTTGCGGCTCGCAAAGTCGGCGGCCCGGTGCGTGTATAGTAAAGGCTGAAGGCCGCTTTTCTCGCGCCACCACCTTAGCACGGCGACATGCCCGCTGCGGCTGGCGTAGTCCATCGCCAGGTGGGTGTAGCGAGGAGGCAGCGCGCCACCTCCACCACCACCCCCACCCCTACCAAACGCTCCGTCGGGGCGGCGACGCCACCACTGAAGGATGTGAACATGGCCCTCGTGGCTGGCGAGGTCCATTGCGTGTTCGGTGTACAGGGGCGAGAGGCCAGAGTCCATCCACCACTGCAGAACGTGGTCGTGTCCGTTCATGCTGGCGAGGTCCATCGCGTTAGGTAGGTACAAGTGCTGGAGCTGGCGTTGCCGGCTCTGCATCAAGAGCCTGTCCAGCAGCTCAATATTTCCGCTCTTGCTGGCAGCGTCAAACTCGAGAGGGAGGAGATGGTATTGCTGCGAGCCGCTGTCGCTGTGGTTAATGTCTTTGCTTGGCGCAACGTCAAAGACGGTTGCTAGGCATGACTGGCTGGTGCCGGAGGCGAACGCGCAGGTTGCAATGGCGTTGCTACTGCTGTGCAAGTTGCGGCTGGTGGTGGTGGCGGCCGTGGGTGGCGGCCGTCGTCGCGGCAGCCCAGGCAGCGAAGAAGAGGACGAAGAAGACGCGGTAATTGGCGACGAGAACAGGGGGCTCGTGCGGCTGGCGTACCTTGCTACATTAAATTCCACCAAGATGAGGCGACGGATTAAGTGGGTTCCGCGAGGACGTCACCGAAGGAAGAAAGGGGCATACGGGTCACCGTCACGCACCACCCACCTGGCAAGCGCCAGCACGGGAACCTTGCAGTTAGATTTGTAGCTGCTGAAAGCGCGTGCGCACGATGTACTGCTGCTGCGGAAGGTGAGCGAGGAAAGGGCAGGCTCCTCGTCAGGCTCCTCGTCGGCCTGCTGCTCCTTGCCCCGACGACAACAAGCCGTGACATGGACCGAATCAAACGCTGAACACACTCCCATAGTTGAGACGCTGCTGCTCTCTCGCCCGGTACTACGAAAAGCACTCCTCGAACAGGCCGTTGCTGCAAGCGCTTTCGCAAGGGTAACCCCACACTCCTCTCTCGAGGCTCGAGTTATGTTTTAACGGCGCTGGTTGAAGAGCCCGTCCCGCAGCCCTTTCAAGACGGCGCCTGCGATATAGCAACTTCAACAACGTTCTATTTATCGAACACCAGGAATACCAAGCCTTCCCCCCCTCACCTGCCGCCTAATGAAAGGAATTGTCTCTTTGGATTAATGCTATGACTCATACTACTACTTATGTCTGGTGTTTGAATTGCTGTTCAACTGAAGGTTGCGCTTTCGTGACTTGCTGACGCGGTTCAAATTGTCTAGTCGTGGCGATACATTCCGGTTATCGCTTGGCGACGTTACCAGTACCACAAAATCACACGCAGAAGGCTGAAAAAAAAAAACAAATTTGGTTTGAAGTGACACGCGTGCATGTTAACGCTCGATACAATCGAATTTCCTTTTCATCGTGTAAGACTGATCGGTACGTTGGAGTCCCCCAAGGGAAAAAGACATCATTTCTCTTCTCACAAGACCTGCCGTGGTGGCTTGGGGAAATCACCTGGGTTTTCGGGAACGAAGAAATCGCGCATGATCTCCTCGTCCGGGCTTTCCTTGTGGGTGCGGTATTTCGTAAAGTCGGTAACGCCTTGGTAGCGGAGGAGGAACTCGTCGACGGCGAACACTCCGCTTTTGGTTCCGACGAGTGGGTATCATTAAGCAGAAGGAAATAGAGAGGAGTTGGGATAGTGTGGGTGAGAGTGGTCAACTAGTTGGTCGTCAAGTCGAAGCACTCACGAGTATTGGCGCGCGTCTTGTGAGAGAATGACGCGTGCGGCGTCCGCCATAATCTCTGCCGTGCGCATCTTCACGGGCGAACCCGTTTCCGCCTCTACGATGGGTGCTGTTGGGAGGAGTATAAAAACAAAGCGAAACGCGTAAGAGGTTGAACGCCCTCCTAAATTCCCGGAACGAGATCCAGTAGTCATTGACCAACCGATAACATTCTCAACAGCAGCAGTCGCAATGACTGTAAGCGGCCACAGCGAGTTGACGGCGACTCCCTTGTCTCTCAGCTCTTCGGCAAGGCCTAAAGTGACGAGGGACATGGCGTACTTTTGCATCGAGTACGCCACGTGCGGTTTGAACCAGATTGGGCGCATGTCGAGAGGTGGGGAAAGGTTGAGGATGTGCGGATTGCGTGAGAGCGAAGCTGAGCGAAGAAGGTGTGGGATAGCAAATTTTGAGGTGATCCATGTTCCGCGGCCGTTGACTTGATTCATTAGGTCGTAACTACAGAGAGGACAAAACGAACACAAGGGGAATCGTAAATCCAAGTTTGATCGACTTTGTCCATTCCATTGTAAAGCTGATACTTACCGCTTGACAGGCGTATCCGGAGTGTTTGTCAAGCTAATCGCACTGGCATTGTTAATGACAATATCTGAGGGACAAGGATGATTGTGTCAGGGAAGCCGCGCTTTCGAATGGGATACGAAACCCAGGCAATACCGATTCCACCAAATCTGTTCAAAGCTGTTAGAAAGTGAAAACGTCCGAAAACTGCGCCAAAAAGAATTCAAACAACCAGCACACGTACTCTTTTGCCGTCTTTTCAATGGCCGCTTCGACCTGCTCCGCTGCACGAATGTCGCAAACAACAGGAAGCCCTCGACCGCCCGCCTTTTCGATTTCTTCAGCGGCTGTGTAAATCGTTCCTTTCAGCTGGATCCAGGTTGCGCGCCAGGGGGTGAGCGAGTTGCGTTGCACTTTGTTTGCAAAATTCACCTTTGGGTGAGGCTCTGTGGTCTTCGCCGCGATGGCAATGTTTGCGCCTTCGCGCGCCACTTGGGGTGTGGAATATTATCGGGGGGATTCTTAGTTGGGACGAAATAGTGTTTAGTCTATCCATGGAATTTGTAACGTACGCGCAAGGGCTATCGCAAGTCCAATGCCTGATGAGCCAATGAAAAGATATACGTGTGAGTGGATTTTTGATGTCGACACAGGAGAAAGGCGGGGTTACGCACCTCGAGACCCTCCTGAAAAATCGGCGAAATGAGAGATGAAATGCACGTTGGGAGAAAACATTAGTCTCGATCACTCGCAGCCTTTGGATCGTCTCTCTCTCTCTCTCTCTCTCTCTCTCTCTCTCTCTCTCTCTCTCTCTCTCTCTCTCTCTCGCCTCTCAGGTGATTATTTCATCGTTTGCTTTGCGTCGCCAACACAAACGCGGGCGCGGATCGCGCCTCGCTCAGTCGCCGCCACGGCCGGCCGCCTCCCGTCCCAAAACCATCGCTGCCTCTTCTCTCTCTCTCTCTCTATCTCTCTCTCTCTCTCTCTCTCTCCTCAGTGCACGCTTGCCACCCTCCCTTCCTTCCTTCCTCTCCTTTCCAAGGCGTCGATCGCGTTAGACGGGTGCGGTTGGTGGTGGGTGGTGGTGGGTGGTGGAGGCGTAGCTGTCTGTCTGTCGTGTGTCTCTGTCTGTCTGCCAGTCCATACGGGTCGGCGACGGGGTCCCACTCTCTCTCTCTCTGTCTCTGTCTCTCTGTCTCTCTCTCTCTCTCGCTCGCTCACTCTCTCTCACCTGTAACAAACACATTTTTGCCCCGCAGCCCGAGGTCAGCAGCTGCACGAGACATCGGGATTTTATTTAGCCGAGAGTTTCGAGTGAGCGAAAAATCTTTGCGAAAAAAGAAAAAGGAAAAGAAATTAATATTAATAAATACTAGCTATCCAGCTTGTCAAGTCCGCCCGCCATTGTGGCCCGTGGGGCATTTTCGGACAAGTGCGTCACTGGGCTGTCACAGGGCGGGCCATGTTTGCAGATTGATTGAAGAAGTATTACAGTGAATTTCATATTATCCTATTGGACCACGGCGAGTAATCGGTCCAGTAATGGACCATGGTCCATGGTCCATGGTCCACCATGCCTTGTCAGCCACCTAACTCATTTTGGAAGTCCGAATGACAGACAACCCTCCGCGAAATCCAATCACAGCTACTGCGCCTGGTCCCATCGCGTTACCGGGCCCTTCAACAACCAAGTCTGCGTATGCCGAGCTCGCTGCTATTTCTGCCGCCATTCCCGCCGCTTCCACTGCCATTTCTCTCACCGAGCCCCAAAATGGCCAGCGTGCTGCCGACACCCGCAGTCACGGGCCATGGTCCACCGGCACTTTTTCCGATAAATGCATATTACATGAAAATAAAGAAATAAATTGCCACACAAAAAAACAAAAAGAAAAAAAGAACAGGGGGAAGAGAAATGAGCGCGTCGTCGAGCTCGTCGGACCTGTCTCTCAAGGGGAAGAATGTCTTTATCAGTGGTGAGAGAGACAGACAGACAGCCAGAGAGAGAGGGAGAGAGAGAGAGTGTGTGCGTGTGAGAGAGAGAGAGACTGAGAGAGAGACAGAGCGAGACAGCCGAGACGGCCGCGAGAGAGAGAGCGGAGAGAGAGAGAGAGAGACAGAGGGAGAGAGAGAGAGCGAGAGAGAGACGGACAAGGACACCGAAGGACTCGCCGCTCATTTACCTGGCCCCTCACACCGTCCGCCCTCATCATCATTGTCGTCGTCGTCGTCGTCGTCCGTTGGTGGCCTGCTGGCCTGCTGGCCTTCCTCCCTCCCTCCTCCGCCCTTCAAACACGGGACCGAAACCGAAACAACACCACGACCCACTCGCTGCCGCCTTCCCGCACCCGCAGGCGCCTCGCGCGGTAAGCCCCCAGCTCAGCTCTCTTCTCTTCTTTGTTCATTGTGTTTGCGAGCGAGAGAGGGTGAGGCGGACGACGCTCCTGACCGTTGCCCTCACTCCCTTTTGATCCTTCCTGGACTGACTGTGTCGGCAATGTCCCAGGCATCGGACTAGCAATCGCTCTGAAACGTAAGTAGGCTAGAAATCGCGGCTCACGTTGAGCGGCATGCCCCACAGTGCCCATTCGTGCGTTTTCATTTTGGATCTGAATCGAGCGATTTCCCTCCCACGCTTTCAGTCGCATCTCAGGGCGCCAACATTGCCATCGCCGCCAAGACCGCAGAACCTCATCCAAAAGTACTGCCTGGCACCCCACCTTTTTTTTTTTTTTCTCCCCCTTTTTCGCGCCTTCAAGGCGAACCAGGGCATTCTGACCACCACCAATCTGGTTTGCTCTATCTGTATTTTTGGCAGCTGCCGGGCACCATCTACACTGCTGCCGATGAAATCAGGAAGGCGGGCGGACGCGCTCTGCCGATTATCTGCGACATTCGTTTCGAGGACCAAGTAGTCGCAGCCATTGAAAAGACCGTCGCAGAGTGCGTTGGTCTTGCTTCGTTCGCCTTACATATTTTCTCGCCCGATTTTGCTGAACATTGGTCTCTGCTTCTATTTCCCGACGCTCCTTTCTCCGAACCCGAACTAGATTCGGCGGGCTTGGTATGTTAAACTTTGGCGCGTTGTACCCTCGTGTTGAAACTTGCTTGAAATCAGACATTCTCGTGAACAACGCAAGCGCCATCAGCTTGACCAAGACTGAGGACACTCCAGTGAAGAAGTGAATATCTATCCATTTTTACCGCGCCTCGGTCCCAGTCCTCTCCTCTGCTTTGGTCCCTTCTTCGTTTGAATCTAACGACGTTCATCAATCGAAAATCTTGATTCTCCTCGAAAGGTACGATCTGATGAACCAAGTCAACGGTCGCGGCACCTGGATGTGCAGCAAATACGCCATTCCGCACTTGAAAAAATCCGCCAAGGCCGGCCGAAACCCTCACATCCTCACCCTCTCACCACCCCTGGACTTGAACCCAGCTTGGTTCGAATCGCACGTCGCCTACTCGATGCAAAAGTACGCCATGTCCCTGGCGACCCTTGGCTTGGCGGAGGAGCTGAGGCCCTACGGAATCGCCGCGAACGCTCTGTGGCCTCAAACGGCTATTGCCACGGCTGCCATCAGTGGAGAGATTGGTAATGTTGCGTTTGGCACGTTTAGAAAAGATAACCTCGTCTTTGCTCCGCAGCTCCCGAGGCGGAAGACCTCAAAATGCGCACGACGGCGATCATGGCTGACGCCGCCTTTGTCATTCTCTCCCAGGACGCGCGACTTTACACGTAAGCGCTCAACGCTTCCTGCCGTGATTGCTGTAATTATCGAATTAACTGAATCGCACCGACCTCCCCACCCTAAAATAAAAACAAAAAAAAAAACACAACGTCCATTACGCGCAAACACGTCCATTCTTTATTCACCTGCTTTGACTTTTCGCAAAACAGCCGCCAGTTTGTGATGGACGAGGCAATCCTCCGCCACCAGGGGGTGACCGACTTTACAAAGTACCGCACGGACCCGAACTGCTCCGAAGAGGACCTGATGCCGGACTTTTTCGTGCCGGAGCGTGCCAGCGACCACATGGCTAAGCCGCCGCGTCAAGTCCTCGCCAAGCTCTGAGAAGCCGATTTCGGGGGGGGGCGGGGAGGGTGTGGGGCTGGGCTGGGAGGAGTGGAGAAGAAAAGAAAGAAGAAAAAAAAGAGCGAGAGAGAAGCGGAGGAGAAGATGAAAAAAATGAAAATCAAATTAGTTGGCGGTGCGCTGTGTTTCGTTTCGCAGAGTTGAGTGATTTGGCACTGCATACGGCACCATTACACAAAAGGGATAAGGTAACGACTATCTTTATAATCTGCAGTTGCCTACGCCAAGCACTTTCAGTTGTCTCTTCTGCCTCAACCTCCCTCCTGCCGAGTCAGTTGCTTATGGCGGCTTTGATCGCAAACCATGAAATTTCGCGGACACACACGCTTGCGGACAAACGAGGAGAGTGAAGGAGTATTTGTTAAACAGCAGCCAAAGCCCGGACGACCAAAAGACGCAACCGCGGTGCGGGAAGGGATAAAAATTAAAAAAAAAAAACTGCAAAAGAAACGTAGTCAAATCGGGTGGGATATTAACTCTATTCTTCCAACTTGGGCTCGCCAATGTTGAAGATGGAGCCAGTCAAAGGCATGCAAACGCTCTCGGCAGGAAACAGGGACCCGACGCCCTCCACCAACACCCGCCGCTTCTCTATTAAATCCACCGTCTGCTCCGAGACCGGTTTCGGAGCGACTGGAATCGCCAAGGCCGCGGCCGTTTTGCGCTGCTTCTTGTTCCTCGGAGATTGCTTCTGCAAAAGGCAATCAGAAAAAAAAAAAATTAAAAAAAATAGCTCCCCATTTAAAAGTTGTGGTTGCGGGAAAAAATGAGGGGGACACGCTCGACAAAGCAAAAAGGCACATTTGGCTCTTACCATTCGCTTTGAATAATCGGCCTCGATTTGTTTAGATATCGCGTCGAGAACCCCGCAGTACTGTTCGTATCCGCGGTGGTAGGCCGCTATTCGTTTCAGCTGCTGCTTCCGGTCGTTATTTTCGTTCATCAGTTGCCGCAGCTCTGCTTGTACTCGCCGAAGCTCGTCGCTAATCTCGTCCGTGTCCTTGTGTTCCTCAATCACCTGGTTCGGAAAGATATCAATCGAAAATGTCGCCATCCAAAAAAAATTTTTTAAAAAAAAAAGGATCCGTTTTTCGAAAGTACCTCATCGTCCCCCAACAGACCAATGTACTTGAGCTCGCTCCTCAACCGATCGTCCAAGGCAGCCATATCGACAGTCGATCGGCTTTTTGGCGGCCGATGCATGATCGGCACGACGCCTTGCTCTTCGTCATCGTCGTTTCGAAGCGCGCCGGACAAGCGCTCCTCGCCGAGCGAGGCCAAAATGCGCTCGGCCAGCGACCCCAAAAAGACCTCGCCGCATAGTACGGTTTCCTCGATTTCTTCGTACTCGAGAGGCATTGGAATGTTGGACAGGCTCGAACTTTCGCTGGTGTGGAAGGACTTTCGGGGAACGGCGTCGGGCCCGTCGAATGGCGTGCCGTCTTCTTCCGCCCACTGCTCCAGGTAATGACGGCCGAGAGCGGGCATTACGAAAGGCGTCACGTCGTCGCCCTAGGCGCGGGTTGTCGGAATTGGAAGAAATCGCGAGTCACCACGAGTAAGCGCTTTTAAGCAGCAAAACACAAACTTACACTACTATCAAGAAACGCAAAGTCGTCATCGTTCAGTGGTCGAAAGTACTGGCTTTCGAGGAAGCCCCAAAAGTGAGTTATCGGAATCTGGTTTGGCGGTGCTCTTGCTTTCGAGTAGTCGCCTTCCATCATCACATCATCTTTCTTTTCAGGCTCAGGGGTTGCGTTGAGCTGTGTGTCATCAGCATCGGCCGCGAGGCCCCCTTTTCTCCGAGCCTTTATTTTCGGCGGTTGCTACGTTTTGAAACATCTCATTAGCATGAAGCGCAGGGTCCATTTCCTTTTTTTATCCTTACTCCACGCGGTGGTTTTGCGGTAACTGCTTTTGCTTGTGGTCTTGCGGAAGGTTGGGGTGGAAGCGGCGTCGATCCAGACGGTGGCGGTGGGGACGACGCTAGTTTGATTTTCATCTTGCCATTTTGCGAAATGGCAATCTTGACTGAGCCGTCGTCCGACTTCCTTACCAGTGCAAGATCTAAAATGTGCAAAGTCTTACATCGCTTTTCCACAAAAGAGTTGTCAAACCTTCCCCATCGCCATCCGCCTCGCGTTTACGCTTTTTCGCATTCCTAGGAATCACAATATTCATGACCAATTCGCGAGAAAATAGAGACAGTTTCACTCACTGCGGTGGTGACGGTGGTCGCGCTGGAGCTAGAAAGAATACAAGGACAGCGCAATAGCACCGATAAAGAACAAAAGAGTCTCAGTATCAAATCCTCCATTTTACTTCATTTTTAGTTGCGACAAAAAGCTACCTTCACTTTCCAGTTTAACAGCCGGCTCCTTTGGAACGAGGGGTCTCGACTTTGGTGGGAATGCAGTCGAAGCTGCAATTTTTCTCACTCCGCCGCTGGGTGCGAATGGTAAGGGGACATTTGGTGATGTTGCTGATGATGTGACCGGTGAGGCTGTTCTTGGAATATCTGGACGTGGTGAAGCGGAGCTGCTCGCGAGTCTAGGCGGTGGCACTGTACCTACAGCGCTCGAAAGGGAAGCGAATCCGTTCCCGGTCGGGACGGCTGCAGGAGGAGCCGCTGAAGATGAAGATGATGTCGAAGTGGTGGGAGGCGAAGCTGCAACGGCTGCGGGAACGACCGTGGAACCTCGTTTCAGCCACGCGCTGACAATTTCCAAATTGGCCTTCACAAGGTTCTCGCGAACTTCTGCAGCTGCAAGTAGCGCTTCCAATTCAGACAGTAGGCGCTGTTGTTCGGGAAGGGACGGTATTATTGGGATGGTCGACGGTGTTGCCATTGTGAGATGAGGAGTCGTTGGAGCAGAATTTCCTCCAGGAGCTTGAGTCGCAGCACCAGTGGCTGTTGATTGCTGCAATAGGGATGCATAGTGCCGATATAGCCGTTGGTGTTGGTGTACGGACTCGGCCAGGGAAATCTCGGCATAGTTTAAGTCGGGTTTCGGTGCACTCATATGATCATCGAGCAGAGGTATTACGACTTTCTGGAATTGAAACGCGAGAAGGGAGATGTGGACCTAAAGGGAAAAAAACTGTTAACTGTGTTACAAGGCAGGTGGGCCTCCGTCGGGGACGTTCGAGTCTCAAAAGAGAAGTGATAGCCAAATTGACCATTAACAAGACTTCTGTTCTGTCACAATTCCTCCCACATGGACAAATACTGAGTCAAGGTATGGTTAAGGTCATACGCGGTGCGGGCACACGTTGAATAATGTGGACAAAGGCGACCACCGTTTCAGACATCCGACAGCCTTTCGGTGAAATCTATGTCGATCGTTAATCGCGCTCGGCGTTCGACCGATGTCGCGACGACGGCACTTCGTTTCAAGCAGCAGAGCGAAACCGCGCCGGCGTGAAGGCCAGCGGGTGTTCGGATCGCGAATGGCCCCGATCGTTGTTAATTGCGCTCTGGGGAAAACTGTCCAGGAACTTTGACATGATGTGCCCCCTCGACCGCTTGCTCGCGCGATCGTCGATGCGGCCGTTGCAAACGCTTTCCCTCATCCAACCAACGTTGCCCGATGACGATAAGGCCGACCCAGCCGGGGGCAAGGTTCGATCGTCGGGTGGATACACAATACAATACAATATGGGTGGATGGATGGGTAGTGTGATGGATGGAACGATGGGAGGCGACAGGGCCTCCGAGAGAGAGAGGGCACGGGCGATAGGGCGAGAGACAGAGGGGATGCGAGAGAGAGAGAGAGAGACCCAATCTGACCGCGAGAGACAGAGGGACGGAGCCACCTACCAACCCAGTCGACCAAAAAAAAAGAGACAAACAGTCTTTATTTCGCCAAGTGCAGAAGAAAGAGCGATTTTGGGGAAGAGACGACGAGATGAGAGGCGAGCGAGAGACGAGCGCGAGAGAGACGAGGCCGCACAACTTGCAAGCCCTCGTCCGCCGAAATGCAAAAAATAAGCGCGGTACGTCGCCTCGCCCCCCCGCCCCGGAACGAAGGTCGCCTAATAGTGACACGTGTTGCGACTTTTGTCAATCCCTCGTGCCAATGTGATCCTAAGCACACGCTTACACAGCTCGTTGCCAGAAGGGAGTAGCATGTACGCGTGGTAGTGCTGGCGTTCGACAGTAACAACAAACCGAGCGTTGTAATTTTCACAAAACAGCACTTTATTTTGTTCGTTTGTGACCGTCTCACCAATAGTGCTTCTCACGTTTATGGGATGGGCCGTCGTCGCTTGCAAGCAAAAGTTGTTTTAATCAACAGAGCAGCATGGACAGTGAGGGTAATGAGCCTCAGTCCAGAGTTAGCCCCTCCAATTCTTCCACGGTAGAGGTCAAAAACTCGTCCCCCACGTCATTTGAATATTGATCTTCGTCGACGATGTCGTCAATGTTGTACTCGCACTCGTCCTCGTACTCGTCCACATCGTACTGGTGGTACTCGTTATATTCGTCTTCGTCGTATTCATCCTCTTCATCATATTCGTCGATGTTGTCGACATCGAACTCGTCATCGTCTGAGTAGTCGTCGTGCGCAAAGCCCATCCCGCGAATCGAGAACAACGATGATATGAGCTCATACTGCTGCGCTGCAGTTAATGACCGCATTCCTATTTCAGTGAAAGCGGATAGGTCGGGGTGCCTTGGACGACGGCGACTGCGCTTAGCCACAGAAACACGATTTCCATTGCTGTCGTTGTGCTGAAAGAGGCAATCGTCGCCAAATGGGCAAGAAGGCTCTTGGCCACGCTCCTTGGAGGCAAGAAAGTAACGGCATGGAATTCTTCCTCGTGATTCTTTGAAACGAGCAAACACAGCGTCCCTTTCTGCGCCGCGAGGAAAGAAACGGTTTGACGGAATGACGAGATAGCTGTTGACTCTGCACATTGGGCACGTCTTGCACATTGGATTTTTGACGCGAGGGCCGTGGGCCTGCAGTTCGAAGAAGTTTGATGCTTCGATTGTGGTGCGCTTGCGCCACTCGGTAATGCATGGGAGGCAAAGCCTGTGGTCGCATCCCTGAAGCAATCCGTACACCGACGGCTTTTCAAAGCATATGCCGCAGACGTCGTCCTCATCTGGGGTGGCGGGACGTTGCTCTTCGGGATCCAGAGGGTTGGCCTCTGAGGGTTTTCCGTTTGGAGGTGTGTCGGGGAGATGTGCAACATCAGTCACCGAATGGCTCCATCGACAGTGAGAGCCAAACCGGCAGACCCCCGCCAGGAAGTACCGGCATGTTTCATTCGAGATGGGGGTGGAGCTGCCTACCGATGCAGCATCGCTTGATGGATGAATGAACCTGCAGGATGTGCCCTCCCTGCATCTGCCCTCTATGAAAAACTTGCAGACGACAGGGATGAAAGCTGTCCGCGGTGGCATCGGTGCAGACGGGGGGCACAGGTCGGCGTCGGTGAGGCAAGTGTGGCTGCCGTCCTTGTCACCACCAACCCCCACAATAATGACCCACTTTTTGCCAATTTTGTGAAGAGGCCAACAACTCTTCGGCTTTTACGGTCCCTTGTGCAGAGGGCGATGGTAATGGTAGTGCGGGCCCATCGCGACCTTGTTTTTCAAAAAGCCTCGAGAGGGTTCATTAATCGACGGGGGTTCATAGCATATGAAGTATTCAACAAGCCCAGTTTATTAATATCAGTATGTACATTGCAGTTATTGGCGTTGTGGTGGTTATCCGTTCGCCCTTTCCTTCCTTGTCACAGACCAAACTTTCAATCTCCGACTTCCGCCCAGCTTGACGAGCAGAAATGGAACAAACAGACGACCAGAGCGTGCTTGGGCTTTCGGATTTGACGCTCCGCCCATCTGCTTCCCACCGCAGCACAGTGACCACCACAGAAAAGTCGTGAGGCAGCACAGGCTCTCATCACCTATAAAAACGCGTCTCGTCAGTGCATAGCTCAGCCTGCCCGACTGCAAGCGATCCTGTAGGTTTGTTTTCCCTTTCTCGATAACCACCTTCCTGACGATGTTCACATTTCACAGCATTGCAGACCACCAGTTTCGCGCCTGCAAGATTGTCGGTCCCCTGAGAGCAAGATGCCCAGCTTCAACCTCCTCCAACGCGGGGTCCTCTACTTTACAGTCAAAGGCACAACCCTTCTCCCACTGCTTAAGCATGGCATGGACGTTTATTACTACAAGGAATATCAGGCAGACTCTGGTCTTGGCCCGGCGTGCCAGCGAGTCATCTTTCCTCTGGTGTGCTGGGACGACATTGGGAGCTCTTGGACCATCTACTCGGAAGTCGGTTGCGAATCGGTTGCCGCCCTTCTTGCCGCCATCATAATCGCCTTCCACACCCTTGTGGCCCTTGCATTCTTGGTGATGGCTGCGTGCGCGCCTCCGAAAGAAGCGTTCATGTATCTGGTCGCTCTCGAGGATGGCTGCTGTGGTGCCGCCGCGGTCGTTATGAGTATCGGGGCGTTCGACGTTGAAGTTGAGGTGCAGCGGAAGGGATCCAACAAGTGGCGACGGGCCGTTCGGTTCATCACGGCAGGCATCCAGTTTGCGATTGTTGTGGTTCTGTGTGCCGCCATCAACGTGGTCACCGGGCCTAGTGTGTTGAAGCCTCAACGCACCAGCTTGTTTGTTCTACTTCCTGCCTTGTTTCTGAACATCTACAGCTTGCTGGAGAACGCGTTTGAGGGGAGCAGGGTCATGTTTGAGTGAAAAATAGTGGCTTGGGCGGCTGGGCTTGTGATGGGTTGGTTGATCGATGGGCAAGTCTGTCTCTTTTCCAAAACATGTGATATTTGTTCTAGTCAAAGAGACACGAAATGAAGGGCGGCAGTGTCGACGGGACGGGTGGCGCCGCCCCCGTCGTCGCAGCGCCCAACGGAGCGGCGGCGGCTACAGCGGGCCACCGGGTCGGTGGGATAACCTCGCAGCCCTACGTTCTCCAGGGCATCTTTTCTCGCTTCGTCTTCGCGGCAGAACACAAGCTCATCAGCACAGTCTACGCCGTGCGCCACAACTCGACAGAACCGACCGTGGACCTTGCGTCGCCCTTGCGGCCAGATATCGATCCGGAGTTCGATGGCCTCTTGAGCGGATTGGGATCTGTTGCTCGCCACTGTCCTAAGCTTGTGATCGACGGCGTAATGACATGGAGGAAGGCGAAAGGAGAACTGAACGCCGCTGAAGAGATTCCAGCAAACATGTACGTTGGGTGCCCAGTAAACATTGCGCATCTTACTTGTCATATTCCATCGATCAAGGATGGCTGTATTTGGAAAGAAGGACATGGAGCCGATTATACGCGAGAGGAAGGCTGTAGGCATCTGCGGAAAGAAAAGTTCATAATTTAATTCTGTTCCCAGTTGATTGCAAACTTTATTTTATGTCGCGTCCTCATCGAAGTGGCATCTCGCCTGACGAAAGAAACACTTCCGGATGAGCTGGGCTCGAAGCTGGAAGACATGGTTTTCGGCCAACTTCGCAACACTGATCCGTAAGTTTCAACTGCAGCATTGGCTGGTGTCTAATGTACGAAAATAGAGAGCTTGCTTTCCGCTCGGCCAATCGTTACGCAAACATGGACTTTTTCGCCCAATTTTTGGGTGTTTTGTCGAATCTGCGGTAGGTCCGTTGAACATATGCGTACTTCCAGCCAACACAGCGTTTTTAGTTTTGCAAAGATCGCTGATCGATTTGTGAAGGAAATCAACGAAGTTATGGATTCCAATGCGCCCGTCACGATAAAGGAATTGAAAACCGAACTTCTGATCCGGTGTATGCGTCATCTTAAGCTGAAGGTGAGACTTTTTTTTCATAAGTGAACACTTACTTGGCTTTGCATAGATATACCCACAAGACGCCCTTGACGAGACTGCCACTTTCCTGCAGATTTTTGCGGGAAAGTTTCACGACTCCCACAACGCACGCGTAAAGCATGCGTATGCCGAAGTCTTCGTTGAATTGCTCGAGCCGATTGTATCTGTGAGTATGCATCCTGAGTACTTTCACTACCCTGACATGCGGTTGGACAGGTTGCCTCAACTGAAGTAAACTTGCAAGGTTGGATGGAGGCTATTGAAAAAATCTTCGTTAAGGCCAGTCGGATGGTTCAAAAGAAAGGCCACGTCCAGGTTGCGCTTCCACTCGTGACGACAATACTCTGTGTTTCGCGGAAAGATTTCTTTCTGAAAAACTGGCCGCCAATTGTTGAGTTAAGCATTCAACGGCTACGGGACCGGAATCTTCGGAACATGGCTCTCATATCAATAACTCGTCTTCTTTGGGTTTATCTATTTCGGTCGTCCGACTCAGCTCCAGCCAACACGTCGAGACGGATTGAAGCACTTCTTCGCATTTTGTATCCACCCCGACTGAAAGTCCTCAACCCAGATGGGGTGCCCTTGGACTTGTTTGTCCGATTGAGCTATATTTTGCTCGTTCATGCCCCGGAATCTGCGATAGAGCTTCTTATTCCCTTATTGCAAGGAATGGATAGCTCTCCCTCAACGGCTGTAATGAGCGCGCCAGCGGCTGGATTGCGACCAGCGTCACCATTCGGCAACTCGGTGAACACGATGGGGTTTGGAACGAGCTCAACAGCCACCGGAGGAACTCTAGTGTCAAGCGGTCCTGACTACAAGCTCTTTACGGATGACCATACATTAACATCTTTTAGTGGTGGTGGTAAGTTCTCCGTTTTACTCAGTTGTCGACTGAAAGTTTTTTGCAATAGGCATTCCAAACACAAATGTGTTATTCCTCTCGCCTGCTTTCAACAGTTTGAGTAGCGAAGGGTCCTTCTCCCCTGAGCGAATGATTGTTGCTCTTCGGTCCTTCCTCCTGTTTCTTTCCGACGTCGAAGGAGCAATTGCCGTGAATTCGGGAATGGGCGCCTTTGGTGGACCGTTAGCGTCGTCGATGGTTGTCGTACAGGGAAAGCTAAAAATACAGCCCCCACCATTCCCGGCTCTTGAGATGTTGGTAGACGGTGATATGACGTCCCTTAGCATGATCAAGGAGCGGAAACCCATAAACATGCCATCGTCCGGGCCGGCGGACAATGCGTGGGGAAACTGGAGTGCGAACGTCGTGGAGGACCAAACAAGTGCACCGTCTAGCAGCATCAACGACGCCCTACCGGACCATGTGTTCAACAGTTTCACGGTCGGACTAAAAAGTGGCGTAGAAAAGATGAATCATATCCTTGGTAGGCTTTTCACCCTCCTAGACTTACCGTATGGCCACCATTACTGGCAATCCAGCTCGAGCGGGAACAGCGGCACGTCTGGAATCTATTCGGCGAATCAAACGGATAATTCAGCTGGGGCGTCAAAGGATTATGGAAGCCCTGCAACAGGTCGCAGACCTTCGGTTGGGGACCTGACGGCCGCCTCTGCGACAGATTTGCACAAGGCTGACAAACGAACTACAGTTGACGATGGTACGGTTCCATCGAAAGATCGTTCAATTATCTATGAGCTTCTTCGAAATTGCGTGGAATGTGTTCCTCGTCTATCTCCAAAAGGGATACCAGCGACAAAAGTTGTTGAAATGCTCTGTAGATACTGTTTCCACGCGGATGATGGCGTTCGAAAAGCTGCAGTCAGCGCGATAATTCGAATAGCAAAGACTCGCTCCAGCGACCCAGATCAAGGCTATTGGCATCTTGGCGGAAGGTTCCGTCCGGGCAAGTCTCTGTTGGAGGGGACTTTACGCATAATCGCTGATGTTACAGCGAATGTGTACTACGAACGTATTGGAGATGCCCCGTTTGTTGCTGAGTTTTCTGTGGCAAATGGGCCGAACAATCTTCAGCATCTTTACCTTCAACTGTTGGAAGATTGGCTCAAGGACACAGTGAACGTTTTAAACGATAAGACCATTAACCCCGTCGTGAAAGGCTTCGAAATGGAATCGGCCAGGAAGTTTCTGGACGAACTGGACGGTGTTGGGCTTCTGCATCTGTGCTCCACGTCCCACGTGGTTCGAACATTTGGGGTACATTTGATTACTCGAACACGAGAGTACTCTTCGTCGCTTACTGAAGGTAACGGCATTTCTGCATTTTGCAATGCTGAACTCGGTACCCTTAGATGATACCAACGTCAACGAGGCACGAATATTGACTGTCATGGAGGATCGGGGTTATGACCTTATCAGCAAGCATTATTTGGAACCCCCAACTATCCAGGGTGTCACATCTATGGAGTTTGAGCATCAAAAATTAAAACAGCAGCATCAACAAAATCTCTTAAGACTATTAGCTACCAAAGAGTCATTAATTAAATTGGCTTGCTCAGAATCGGCCTCTGAAATGGCGATTTGGAATCGCTGCCTCCCAGACTTATTCAAATTCATATATAAGGGGACCAAGAGACGTAGTGTCGACTTCTGCTTGAACGATGTAATGTCCAGACTCATTATGCTGAACCCCGCAATTTCGCAAATTGCCGATCCACTGCCCTCCAAAGCTCTCACAAATGCATCCAAATGGGGTACACCGTCTGCTTTGTCGAGTGGAGCACTCGTGGGAACACCCCCT
The DNA here is from genome assembly GCA_025765615.1 of Zopfochytrium polystomum. Lineage (NCBI taxonomy): Eukaryota > Fungi > Chytridiomycota > Chytridiomycetes > Chytridiales > Chytridiaceae > Zopfochytrium > Zopfochytrium polystomum. The sequence goes on from JAIVFJ010000080.1 coordinate 170,073, forward strand.
GCCCCACTAACTCACGCTACCGAGCAAATTCTGAACCAGTGGAAAGTGTATCTTACGTTTGCCTGTGTCTCGGTCATCCCGGGTACCAGCGATGCGGACACGCACAAGGACAGCGACGAAAAGCCTGTGGACTTTCCCATATCTCCCCGCTTTAATCTCTCGCCACGGGCGTTGTTCAACATTACCGTGCCTTACTTATCATGCGAACGAACCGTTGTTCGAAAGATCGCAGTGCAATCGCTCGGCCTTGTCAACTCTAAAAGCTTGGATGCGCTTCTTGAAATGATTAACCCCTACGTCAACGCCGTATTAGAGGATATCAAACTAAAATTGAATTCGCGTCGTTCTTATTCAGTGAGCTCAGCTATATCTAAACGGCAGGATCGACTGAGAGTCGAACTTACAAGCCTATTCGCTGTCATCGTGTCAGCACCTCAGAAGGCGGCTGACGCTTCGATTAGCGATGACATTTGGAGTTTAGGGCTCACGTACGTGCGGGAACTCTTTCGGTTTCTCTCAGATGCGGAAATTCGTGGTGAATGGGACTATCAAATGTTGCGGTACTATTTTTGCTGCGTGGTGGATCGATTTTACTCGGTGGCCGATCACAATCCTCCAATTGGGTCCAATTCTGTCGGAAAGCATTTTCCGCTGGAGCTTCGCATTTCCATTTTCAAGCTTCTTGAGCAGTGGTGTGGTCGAGGAAGGCAGGCAGTGGCGTTTCTAGACAAACAAACAAAAGCTATGCTTGCTGCACTGGAACCGGTCAAGGATAATAGAGATCGAGGCATCTTGGCCAGTACTATGAACGAGCAGAAGCATGCCCTACAAATTGCAGCGCTTAGAGCCATGCTTTCTCTGTGCCACGGAGAATCTTTCATTAGCCGCAAACCAACAGACTCTCCTCGATTTGTTTACATCGGTGACTTGTCGCTGTGGTTATTCGACATCTTCAAACAACAGACGGCGGACGATATTGTACAAACTATTGGCATAGCTGCGCTTGAAGCAATTATTCGAAATAACTTCTCGCATCAGCTTTTGGAAGTGGTAATGAAGGGATGTTATGAGGAGGACCCTCAGTCCAGAACAGCTATTGGCTTTTATACGGCGTTGGTTCAAGCGGTTTGCGGCCAGCTGACAAGCGGTAAATGGAATTTGGACTCAGAACCGTTGGCAGACACTTTACCAACTCTACTGTGCCTCGCGCTGTTTAAGCTTGGAGATGAAAATGTACAGATCCGCAAACTGTCTGTATCTCTTCTTGAATCCCTCAAATTACGGTCCCCAGCTGAAACCTGGTCCACTCCAAACGTGCGCGAAAAGAAGTTGCTCTCTGAGCTGAGCGCAGCTTCAAGTTCCCTTCCTATCATCTACAAGAATGTTCAGTTAGCCTCCTCAATAAGAATTGCTGAAGAAGATCCACTTTTTACTTGCGAGGTGAGGATCTCTCCACAAAGTTTCAATTGAGTTAAATGAACCAGATGGTGTGTGAACTTTGCCATCGGACTCGTCAAATTTCTACTTGGGCATTGGCGGCTGAGAACAATTTCACAAGAAGCTACGTGCACGACATGCTCGAGCTACTCATTCCGTGGGTTCAAAATCTGTACCTTATTCCTGGACCTTCGCATAATGAAATGGAGATTCTTCCTGCCAACGGATTAGATTTCGAAAACTCATTCTTTTATTCGGATGCTTTGCGAAGCTCCATTTGGACTCGGATAGAGACCATCTTGACAAATTTGTTTTTCCTTACCTACCGTTTCAGTGACAAGTTCATTAGCGAGGTTGAGACTATTTGGCTACATTTTATCGAAGATTTCGAGACGGATGAGAACTCGTCAGAAGAGCAGAAAGTGCGTTCTGAAAAGCACATTCAGCTTGTCGTCGACTATCTTCTCTCCTTAGGCGCTCGAACCAGAAATCCAGCATTCTTGCCGTGTGCAAAACGAATCGCTGTGTACCTTGGTCGGTCCTCCTTCAAGCATGTCATTGTCGCCTCCTTAGCCCAAAGAATCACACCAATGAGCTGCATTCCATTGGATCTCTCCGTCAACGAGATGGGGTCCTCAGAGGAAAGGAGTGCTCTCTTTCGATTTGACATAGACGAGCTTATCCCCACCATGCCGAATCGACCTCCATTTTGCGTGGGTTCGCTGGCGGGAATGCTGCTAGTTGACCTATGCATAGAAATGGGAACGGAATTCCTACGACAACACCTCCCGCACCTTGTTCACATCGCCGTCATGCAATTAGATCATCACATCTCACTAATCTGCGACCAAATGCGCTTACTTTTGCTGAATTTGGTATACATTACGTTTGCTGACTCGGGAATCGTTCACAAGGATGTGGATGCTCTAATACTGAAACTGAATCTGCGCGAAGGACGACGAATGTGGGCTTACGAGGACATCAGACCGAACGGGGAGACCATCCACTCGGCGAGCCAGCTATCCGACCTTGTCCGCGAAGTTGTCGCAGCATTTAACCTGTATGATGAGGGGATCAGGGTGGAATGGGTTAAAACAGCTTTGAAGTACGCAGTTTCTTGTCCTGTCCGGCATTACGCTTGCCGTTCCCTTCAAATTTTTCGATCACTGAACTCCGACGTCTCCTTGCGCAACCTGGGCGAGATCTTGTACAGATTATCTGCAACAGTTTCGGATTCTTCGTCCAAGGAGGTGCAAGGATTTACTTTGGAACTTTTCCAAACGCTACAGCATATATGCAGCAGCAACGACAGCCAGTTCAGTAAAATATTCCCACAGCTTTTTTGGGCTGCCATCGCGGGACTGTACTCTCCAAGCGAATGGGAATATATCCAGTCTGCGAATATGCTCGAGTTGATTTTACAAAGACTTGACCTTCAGGATAAGAAAACTGTGAATCAGCTTCTAATCAACCTTCCGGCAAAGTGGAAAGGATCTTTCATCGGAATTCAACCTCTTCTGCTTCAGGGGCTGTCTTCGTCAAAAGCAGAAAAGGTGTGCCTCAAGCTTGTCAAGCTGCTGCTTGCTGTCGACGACGATAGCATCGTGGACAAAAGCTCATACCGTGCATTAATGTCAGTTCTCGCCTTCGTCCCGAGACTCCTTCAAGGGTTTGAAAGCGATCCGTCTAGCGATGGTGGAAGAGAAATCGGACTCACCTTGCCGGAGTGCCTCTCAGTGGCGGAGCAGCTCGCAAAATTGTCGCAAAAACGGGCCCACCCTTCTCTTTCCCGACTGCTTCAAAGCTACGCAAAACAACGCTTCAGGACCAAAGACGATTTTCTTCAACAGTTTGCCTATATTCTGAAAGACTACTTCTTCGCATCGAGCGAGCTGCAAGCAGTGCAAATTCTTGGAATCATGTTTGCGAACAGCATCCCGTTCTACAGGAAAATGCTTCTACGGCTATTCAAGCTTGTTCTTCCACACGCAAGCGAAAACCTGTGGAAAATGGGCAACAGCAAGTTCCTCGACGGTGTGACTTTTCTTAATCTTGAAGAGGACATCATTCTTCCTCTGACTTCTTTGCTGGGTTCTAATTTGAACGACGACGCCCGTGCTGCGTTGGACGAATTGATGAAAAGGGCCGTAAACCTCTCCGAGCCAACTCTTCGACACATCACCGGCGGACGCAGCATCAACAGAATCCTAAAAGACGGCTGGGGAATGCCAAAGCACCCGGGCCAGCCCTCGCCCGAAAACTCGGAGAACCAGTGGCGCGCGAGAGACTTTCAGAAGCTGGCGAAAATCACGCGTTACAACCTGGCGGGCGTCGCCTCGACCTGCGCCGCCACGTTGGCGGAATCCTCCTCCTCCTCCGACAAGGTGACGTCGTCCTCCGACGCGTCGTCGTCCAAGAAAACTTCTCCGCAGCAGCCGCATCCCGTGGCCCCAACCGACACCACCGCCGAAGCGCAAGTACAGAACGAGTACTCTCCGGATCACAAGGAGAAACTGCTGATGGAGCTGGACGACTTGGACTTGTTCATGTTCAGTCTGCAAGGCACGGTTGAGCACAGCAGTCCGCCAATGGAGTTCCTCGCCGATTCGCAACAGAACGTTGACGCGGACTCGAGCGACGCCCACGTCCACAAAAAGCGGACCTCGGTGGATTCAAACTCCACCGACGTTTCGTACACAGCCGACATGGGCGAAATGACTTTCACTCCTCCTCTGCCCCTCTACACGGGAGATATTTTGCCAGAGCCTTCTGCACTTGAAGTTGATAACTCGCTTTGATATTGCACGGGACTTTAGAATAAATACATTATTATTGTGCAATCAAGAATATTCGAATCCTGATCCGTAGCGAATCGCCAAAAACAATTTTTCACGTAGCTGGAGTTGCCCCTTTGTCAGTGAGGGAAAAGGAGTTGTAGAAGAAAAAAACAAATATAAGGGGAGGGAAAGACTGACCAGCTGCTTCGACTTGTAAGTCGAAAGCTTGAGTAAATTGAAGCTGGAAAAAACGCATATTGTTAAATTGGCCTACGCACGTTGAGTGCAGAAAGCCGTACCATGTGCTTGCAGTGGGCAACGTTGCTTGTCCCAAATCCATAACATTAATCTGAAAGCCCCAGCCCGCCCCCGTCAAACCCATCCGCGAGCGGCCTGTCGCGAACTGAAGCAGGAGGACTCTGTCGCTTTCAAACATGTCGTTTTCAACAATCTCCCAAAACCAGTCCTTGAACCCTTCGGGAAGCTCGCTGAAAGCGGTGAACACTGTTGCTCGCTTCCACTCGTCAACGTCCAGCGTGGGGTAGCCGCACAGAAGGAGTTCCAACTCGGACGGCTTGAAGATGTCCACTTCGTTGCCAATCGCCTCGCGGAATCCTGTTGGTGCGGGAAGGATAGTGAGCCGGGTGGTGGAGGGAAAGTTGGGGAGAAGAAGTCGGAGGAAGGTGGAGGGACGTGGAGCGCGTCGTTTTTCTCAGGAATGATCCACCCACCGTTGCGAAAGTCCAACAGTTTCCCGTGCACAAGTCGAATCCGATCTTCGGCGCACAACCGGACGTAGGACGCTTTGGTAACGTCCGTCACAGGCTCGTCCGGAGAGATCAGCTTGTTGAGCCGTCGGCTGACGAGCATCCCGTTCTGTATGCCGTCGACAGAAAAGGTTAACCCGAGGTCATCCGGAACAGGCGACTTCATCAGCCAGTCCCAGTTTTTGAAAAGGCTCGAATCGATAAATTCGAAGTCCTCGTAGGTGATGGAACGGTCGTCTTTCAGCCCGAGGAGTATTTTAAATACGACGGGGCTCAACACACCAAGCGACGGCATCATCTCGTTCGCAAGAATGGCAAGGGCGACCATGCGTCCCGCAAACGCCGCGACTCGAACCCCGTCTTCCTCCTTGTGCACGCCGTTCTCTTTGTAAGAGCATGGGATCAAATCTTCGGCAAAGAACATTGGCTCTTTCAGGTTGGGGTCTCCAGCCGCATCCGTTGGGAATCGGAAGAGGCCGCGCGCGGGGTTGACGATCTCTTGCCCCATCCTTTCCCAAAACTCGCGGGTGACACCGGGCCCCGATCCCTTTTCGTCCATAAACCTCGGATAGAGGGAGCTAAGACTCGAAGAACGACGGAGGGAATGGTACGCGGTGATAAGCTCATTTCCACGCTGAACGACCAAATCGCGGCGGCCATAGGATGGGTTATTGGAATACATAGAACGCCGGAAGAAGGCCTTTTTGTTTTCGAAATCAAGGATTTCTGGGTTCGACCGAAGGCAATCAAAAAGGTCGTAATATCTCTCTGGATGGCTCCGAAGTAAACGGTTCAAAAACTTCGCCTCGTTAGTTCAGCCGATTTGATAAAAACTAACCTTATAGGTCAACGGCTTTGTGGCAAGACTCTTCAAAAGGTTCGAGCCAACGGCACTGAACTTTTCCTCATTTTGCCAGGTGGCCAAGTCGTTGAGCTGATCCGGTGCAGCGTTCAACAATTTAAATAAGCATTCATCCGACACCGTTCCATCGTACTTTTCCGACATGTGCGCGTATAGTAGAGGTGTCCTGTAGGAAATGGTCAGGTGCTAGAGAGTATTTGATGTCTTACCAGCCGTGCTTGTCACTAATTGTAGCAGGGACTCTGCGGTTCAGTAGTTCCTCGACAACCAGTTCGAGCCCATTCAAGGCCGCGAAATGCAACGCAGTGACACCTTCGTTGTCACGATTAGTTTCGCCGCTTTGAACACGTTCCCTTTGCCTCACCCTCGACATCTTTAGAAAAAGGACTCGCACCACTCTCCAGCAAGAGCCGCACAGCTCTTAAACACACCGTCGAAGTAGATTGATTTTCACCATCCGCGACACCAGAATCAGAAGGCTTTTCGATGAAAGACGCCGTCGATGTGGTCATCTCCGTCTCTGCCGATGAATAGAAGAAAGGCAACGTTGGCTCCAATTCGTCTTCTTCATTCCAAGGGAGGTTTGCTCCAACAGCATATAAAAGAGAAGTGAAGCCAGTTCCATCGTGCCCGTCCGTTGTGTAAAGAAACTGCTCGAGCTGCCTTCGCTGAGAACTATGGGATAGATATTCGAGAATCCTCTCCACACATCGTAGGCTCGCCTCTGTGCGCAGAGAGAAAGTGCAGGCTGATGCGTAGTGAATTGGCCTGCAAATGGGCACAGAAGGCTCGGTAATCAGAGGGCAATAATGATGCTGAGGAAACAACTCACAACGCGTTGTTAGAGTTCACCGTCGCGGCTAACTTAGCCATTGCATCCGCACCGAAGGCTGCCTCAAGGCTGAGGGTTGCAGAGAAGTTACCATAATGGCAAGCCAAGTGAAGCAAGTTTTCCCCGTTGGTAGATAGAAAGGTGCCAGGGTCATTTGCGCACCCGCATTGCAAAGCCCAAGCCAGCAGCACCTTCGCGGTCTCGTCCGCCTTGTTGAAGTCCTTTTGCGTGGAAGTCTGCATGAAACAATACTGGAGCGGCGAATATCCTGAGTTGTCTATCGCTGTGATCATCCCCTTGCGGTCGGAAGTATCCCAGCTTTTTGTATATTCATCAATCTTTTGGACGCAAGACGGCGAGAACAAGACGGCAAGATGGAGCGGCGTACGACCTTCGATGTCCTGTATTCTATATGTCAGCAAGTGGTGTAAAGACGATGGTTTATCTGTTCGACCTGGGTTAATAAGTCGGGCTCTGCCATTTTTCTCATTGCTGGATGAACCAATTTCTCCAAACCCATTGCGCAAGCAATATGGAGAACAGTTCGACCATGCTGAAGAGGATAGGTATGTTGGACTAAACTTCTGCCAGACTTATCCAGCAGTGAAGTCGCGGCGTTGACGTCCCGTCCTTTTAGGGCGGTGAGCATTACCTCAAAAATGTCATTACCGGCTTTGTCATTCTTTATAATTTTGGAGTCAGCACGGAAAAGAAGCTGCAAACGCTTGCCTTCATAGGGTTGCACTTATGACAGATAAATCCCTTCGCTTGATCAGATGGACCAATATTGAAGCAAGTCGCATGGACCCTCCTTCCGCATGTTGAGACCTTGCATCTGAGCTTCCTGCCGTTGTAATGGCGAACAAGTTTGGAAACACCGCAGATGCAGTCGAACCGCTCTTCGCTCTTCTCGTCCCGCAATTCAGTGTCCGATACGACAAAGCTTTCCAAGGATTCGCTACCGCTGGTATAGCAATAGAGCATATCGCTGTAAGAATCGTCAAACTCGTCGAACTCGCCGGTCTTTTTACGCGACAGCAACGCAGCTCGTCGCTCCGACGCCAATTGTTGACGCGAGACGAGTCGACGGGAAAGACCTCTTCTTGTTCTCTGTCAACCAATATAGGAAAGAGTGAGGAATCTGTTTGGCATGGACAAAGCAATGCCAACCCACCGAGGCAGGACCATCTAGCATTCGAACGGGTTCGCCTTCGTTATCGGATTCCGCACTCCGTTTTCGCTTGAGGCGCTTGGGTTTCTTCGGACTTTGAAGAGGGCTGTCTCCCACCACTTCTTCATCATCCGGCACCTCGAAACTTCTCACCTTTTTCGGCAAAATGATCACGTCCTCGTCGCTCGCAACTTCGCTTTCTTCACTCTTCTCCTCGGCGATACTACGCTTCACTTGCCGCCTCGCTGCCGGTTCCCGTTCGCCACCTCTGTTCTTTTCCGTGGAACTGGAGTCCGAATGGCTGTCGCTGGCAATAAACTCATCCAGGCCGGAGTCGTACCCTTCGTACTGCTCCTTATCAGCAGCATAGTGATTTCGCTCATAGACGAATTTAGAGGGTCCTCGAGTTCTATTTTAGTACGAGTGCATTGTGAGAATGCATGGTGTTGTCACGACGTGGAGCCAAAACAAAAAACCTTGCGCGGGTTGTCGGTGGCGTAGTCCCTTTCCGCCTCCGCGGCCAGCCGTCGTGCGGTTCAGCCGACGATACCTTTGACGGAGGCGGCTTCGTCCTCGCAGGGGGAGTGCGATCACCTTGGACTGCGCTCGGAGGCTCGCCATCCGACTCGAACAGGTTCAGGACGTCGCCATCGGAAGATGGGCGCAGGTTTGCGAACGAAACGCCTGTCAGGTTCTCGTCCTCCGAACTTACTGGCTTCGACGCGATGGGAAGGTTCTTTGCGCTGGAGGGGTACGCCCCATCATCATCGTCGTCCGACGCGAAAAGACCCAAAACGTCGCCGTCACTCGGCTCGTGCGAAGGCGCTGGCTTGCCCGACATAATAGACGCATGCAACGCTTGGGTCGGGATCGCCCAACGAAAAGAAAGGGAAAAAAGGCAAAAACAACGATGGATAGCGACCACCTTCGCTGGACTCAAGAGCCGGAACTTGTTCGTCGCTGCCCAAAGCGCAAGTTTTGAACTACTCCAATGGCTCAACCACCAAAAGCCTAAGCATGCCATAGAGGCAGTTATTTGGCGCGCGGGGGGCTTGAATCTTTTTTCGCTATGGCGTTGCAAAGAAAAGTGTATTTGCATCTCAACGTTCGGATTTGCTGGGGGTTGTTTCCGCGAGCTCCCGTAGCTTCTCCCCCACTTGCTCTTCGCTTAAGTTTTCGAGCGACACCTTCCGCTCCTGTCCGAACGCTGAATGGGGAAAAAAAAAAAAAAAAAACCCCCGGGGAAACGGAGGAAAAGGGGGAAAAAACCGTGAGAAAAAACCGATGCCCTTTTCACGCGCAGCCGGTTGAATTAGTGGCGACAGCGACTGACCGTATCTTCCAAACACACGCGCGTCAACTGCACTCGCCTCCCGAACAAGAAAGGGCAGAGTGGGGTTTGCCTGTCGGATGGCTGCGTAGTTCTTAAGAATGAAATCCCTGCGATCGGGGCGATAGAAAAAAGGGCAGAACGCTGCAAGTTTAGTAGAAAGGCACGAGGGGTTGGGGTGTTATCAACAGGTTGCAGCGATCTATTGGGCGACGGGAAAGGGGAAGGTGGAACCCGGAATGGTGTTTTGAATCGCGTCGGCGATGGAGGAGCGGGAACGCGGAGGCGGCCACCGAAATTGCAAGGGGGGGAAGATGGCATTGGGGATTTCGGCAGAGAGAGGATGGGGGGTCATTCATTCTTTCATTCATTCAATCAATATCTACCGTGTGCCCTTGCTCCCTGGTGAGGTCTGGCTCAGGTGAACTCTGATCTCCTTGAGGTGCGTGGAGAGCCGCGGGATCCATGATGAGGAGGAAGCCATAGTCGCTCGATCGATTCCGTCCCACACTCTTCGTCCTCGCGCGCTGTTCTTTGTGTTGCTGCCTTGTCTGACGCGTCCGTTTGTCTGTCTGTCTGTCTGTTTGCCCGACTTGTCTGTCTGTCTGTGATGTGTGTGAAAGAACAGATTTGACCGAGAGAGAGAGAGAGAGAGAGAGAGAGAGAAAGAGAGAGAGAGGGAGAGAAGGCGCCACCACTTTAAAAATGCAGCGGTCAACATCTCCTTCCCGTCGCCTCCTTGCAGCTACCCTCGTCCTCCTTTCGCTCCTTGCGCTCCTTGCCCTCCCCGCCCTCGCCCCAACGTCGGCCGCCGCATCCCCGGCAGCCCCCCCGAAACCGAAAATGGACTCGTCCTCCCCGTCGTCGTCACTCGACCGGACCCGGCCCGTTGTCATCCTCCTGCGCCACGCCGAAAAGCTCGACTGGCACCACGGCCTGGCCCCCGAGAACGAAAAGCGGGCAAAGGCCTCCTACGTCGACAACCACCAGCTGTCGGCAAAGGGCGTCGAGCGGGCGTACGCGCTGGTCCCGTACTTTCTCCAGCGGCCCGAGTTTGTCAGGCTGTTCCAGATGGCGCCCATCGCCGCCGTCATTGCGCAGGGCGTCGACCACGGCAACAGCAGCACCACAAGCAGCAGCGGCGGCGGCGGAAGCGGCAATAAGGCTAACGAGGTCGGCGGCATCGACGTCGGCAGGGGCCGCTCCGAGCGCCCGCGACAGACCTTGTGGCCGCTCGCCGCGGCGCTGGCGTCGCGGGCCCCCGTCAAGCCGACGCTGTACCCTGACCAACAGGCCGGCAGCGATGTGCGGTCGCTCGTGGCGCCGTCCCCCGGCGGCGGCGGAGGCGACGGCCCGCTGCGCCTAGAAGACGGCTACCTGAAGCGCAACGTCCGCGCCTTGATCGAGCGACTCCGCGGACCCGAGTTTGCCGGGAAATCCGTCATCGTGGCGTGGTCGCACCAAACGCTGCCGGCTTTGGCGGTCGCGCTCGGCGTCCCCGCGAGCGAGGTGCCGAACAAGTGGGGGAAGCGGTTCGACGTGACGTGGGTGCTCGAGCCGGTCGCCGGCGGCAAGTTCAAGCTGGTGCAGATGCCGCAGCTGCTGCTGTTCGGCGACGAAAACTCGATCATCGAGGTCGGGAAGGGATATAAGGGGCCGTCGCTGCTGGACGACTCGGGCGCTGGGGATGACAGCGATGATTGAAAATTGGAGTGTTTGGTCAAATAGTGTTTGGTCCAAAGGTGCTTGCGAGCTGGGTGTTTGTGTATTAAAAAAAGGGCGCATCCCAACCCCACTCTTTACCGTCGCCCGACTGTTCCGCTCTTTCTAAACCATCAATAACTACGTTGACACCAACCCACCATCTGATCCACCGGCCCTTGCCCGTTCTTGCGACAGGGGCACGTTCGGATGTGTCTCCAACGCACGACCCCGCGCAGCTACGGAGCGCCGCCCCGTTTACCCAACGCTCCTTCCTCTGCTGGCGCCACCAACCCAAAAGCTGAGTCCACCAGCTGGCGTCCTCTGGCGGGTACTTGGCAGCGCGTATCCAATTCTTAAAAGGAGGCGCAATGACGTGAAGGTGCAGATGCTGAACGGAAGTAAACGGAGGCACGTGGAAACCAAGAAGTCGCACAGGGTACCCGGTGTCGCCCTGGTCGACGACTGCTCCGTTTCGCTCCCCCTCCTCCTCCTCTACGGTCGCGAGCATGGGTTCAGTGCCAGTGGGTGCGGCAGAATCACACTCTCCAAAAGCCGAGCCGGAGCGGCTCCCGCCCTCTCTCCCGCCGTCGAAGCAGTCATCCGTCGTCGACCCCATCGGCACGCCAAAACGCTCGGAGAGCAGCTGATGGCCGAGCGCGCGCATCGATCGCAGCAGAGGCAGGTGCCTTGCCGTCAAATTCAACACGCTAGGAATGTGCTCGCGAGGGATGATGAGAAGGTGCACGCGGGCGGACGGGTTGATGTCGTGGAACACGACAAACTGGTCGTCGGCGTGCACCAGGCGGCGGAGGCGATCGTCGTCCGAATCGCTCGGCGGCACCGCCGCGGGCGCCGCGTGGTGATGCTGCTGCTCGTGACGGGCGGCGGCCGGCCGGAATCCGGTGGGCGCGATGCGGCTGATGTCGCAGAATATGCAGCGACCGCTCGCGCCGTCGTGGTGGTGGTGGTGGCGGTGCTCTCTCGCGCCGGTCGCGACCGGTATGGCGGTGCGCGCTGGGTCTTCCTCGGAGTCAGCGGCGGCGGGCGTTTCCGCCGCATAAAAGTGCGGGGTCGGGCTCGCGTCGCCGAAAGGATGTTGCGAAGGCGGCGGCGGCGGCGCGGTGGTGGTGGCGGAAGATCGGGTCGTCGAGTCCAGGGGGGCCTTGTTGGTTGCTGTCCTCCACAACATGGAGAGCGGGGTTGCACCTTCGGCGCGGTCTCGGTGCTCTTCAAAGGGGAAGATGCTGCAGCCGGCCGCCCTGAGGAGGGGCTTTGGCACGTACAACAGCTGCAGGCAAAAAATGTCGTACAGAACAAGCGCCTCGGTCGACAGATGGAAGATGCTTCCGGCGGAGGGGAGGGGAGGCGCGCGGGCGATGGCGAATGCAACAAGGGCGAGAGCCGCGGCGGACGCGGCAACGGCAACCGCGCTGGCGCGGGAACGAGAAGAGCTACTGGAGTGGGCGGCCTTTGGGGAAGAACTAATTGCGGGGTGGGCAGCGGCTGTGGTGGCACCGGAAAGATGAAGCAGCAGACCTCCTTTTGCTTCTTGTTCTTCTTCACGTTCACGTTTAGCTGCCTGGTCTCTGTCTTTGGTTCTGGCGGCGCTCCTGCTGCTGCTGTTACTTGCGCTGCTGCTGCTTGTCCGCGGGCGCGCCGTCGTCGCGGTCGCCGTCGCCGTCGTGGTCGTCGTCGTCGTCGTCGTTGCTGTCGTCGTCGTTGTGCTCAAAGGATTGTTGCCCCTGCCGCCGCCGCCGCCGCCGCCGCTGCTAAGGTCGTCGCCGTCTCGTCGTTTTGGTCGTGGCATACGGCGCGCGCGGATGGGGGAGGGATATGTGGTCTCTCTTTTCACTTCTTCTGTTCTTCTGGAAGGCCCTTGCGGCAATGCTCGTCTGTCTGTCTCTCCGTCGCACTCTCTGCTCTGGTCGTGCCCCGTCTGTCTTTTGTCTGCCTCCAACGCAGTCTCTCTCTCTCTCTCTCTCTCTCTCTCTCTCTCTCTCTCTCTCTCTCTCTCTCTCTCTCTCTCTCTCTCTCTCTCTATCACCCAGGCCTGGTGCGCCCCTTGAGAAGTCAGGGCACAGTGCGAAAACCGGACTTCAGCGGAGTATATCATCGCGAACGAACACTTCTCGCTCGCCCCACTTCTCCCTTTTTCTTCGTCCGCTTCCTCCTCTTCCGCCTCCTCCTCCTATGACCTAATCCGTCTACCCCCCCATGTGCCCTCCCTGAAAGGGAGTAACACGCACACACACGCTCAACACACGCACACACAAAAGCGAAGGAGAAGCTCCCTGTTCCCAGATCAAAGATCCGATACGAAACGAAATACATAATAAAGAGAAACAAAAAAAAAAAAAAAAAAGAAGAAAAGGCAGTTCAAATTTGCTCAGAGGGGGGAATAAAAAAAAGCCCTATATCGTCCATCCCCACATCGCACAGAATGTTCTCGTCACGCCTTGTCCGTCCCGCCGTCGCTGCCGCCGTCTCTCGCGGCTTCGCTTCTTCGGCTGCATCGGTACGTGCTAGGCCCAACCTCTTCATTTTTCCCTCCTGTTCTCCTGCCCCTCTACCTCCTACCCACGCCTGTTGCTGTCTCAGACCGGTCACTACGTTTCCATCGCAAGAGTGCTGTAGCAGTGCGACGCGATGACGCGTTCAATGATGTGGCCGCCACCAAAGATTGTGTGGCAATGACGCCATGTCCACTGTGCGTCGTATGACATCGCGAAGAAGCGGGATATCGCCTGTCGCGTTCGGCGTCTCCCCTTCTCACTCCAAGCAAAACAACACGCGCTGCGTCTGTTGCGCCGCTGCAATTTCCCTTCGGGAAATGGACGCCACTTCAACAACTGATATCTCTTCTTTTCCAATATAGCGCAGCAAGGTCGTTGTCATTGGCGCCGCAGGCGGCATTGGCCAGCCTCTGTCGCTCCTGCTGAAGCTGAACCCGCACGTCTCGCGCCTTTCCCTCTACGACATTGTCAACACTCCGGGTGTCGCGGCTGACCTCTCTCACATCAACACTCCCGCCGTCGTTACCGGGTTCAAAGGTGCCGAAAACCTGGGGGCCGCCCTTGAAGGCGCGGAGGTCGTTGTTGTTCCCGCCGGCGTTCCCCGGAAGCCGGGCATGACTCGTGACGACCTTTTCAACACGAACGCCAACATCGTTAAGGGCATCGGAGAGGCCATTGCCAAGTGAGGCCCTTGCCTCAGTAATAGTTATTCCCTCCGATCCGTCTGACGCTTCCCCGGCAATATAGGCACGCTCCCAAGGCCCATGTCCTCATCATCTCGAACCCGGTCAACTCCACTGTTCCCATTGTCGCCGAGGCCCTCAAGAAGGCCAACGCCTTTGACCCCAAGCGCGTTTTTGGTGTCACCACCCTGGACGTCGTCCGCGCCTCAACTTTCGTGTCTGAGATCAAGGGCACTGACCCCGAGAAGACCAAGGTCACCGTTGTTGGTGGCCACTCTGGGATCACCATCATCCCTCTTCTCAGCCAGGTTGGACACTACCATTTACGCAACGACTTTTCCACATTCCACTAATCTCGCTGTTATGCAGACTGGTTTGAAGTTCACCCAGGAAGAGATCGAGAAGCTGACCAACCGCATCCAGTACGGTGGTGACGAAGTTGTGAAGGCAAAGGACGGGACTGGTTCGGCCACCCTGTCGATGGCTCAGGCCGGCGCCAGGTTCACTGGGTCTCTTCTTCGCGCCTTGAAGGGCGAGAAGGGCATTGTTGAGCCCACTTTCGTGTACTCTGACGTTGCCAAGAAGGACGGTATCGACTTTTTCTCGACGAACGTTGAGCTCGGCGTGAACGGTGTCGAGAAGATCCACGGTCTTGGCCCCCTTTCGGAGTACGAGCAGAAGCTGTACGAGGCGGCTGTTCCCGAGCTCCAGAAGAACATCGCCAAGGGTGTTGCCCACGTCAACAAGGCTTGAGGCAGCGTTGCGTGGTTGCGCTCGTCACTCGGCTTGTCTTCGTTTTTTTAAGATTTGTGGGATTCGATGAACCGCACACGTTCGCGTCCCGTTCCATCTCTTCGCATCGGTTTCAAGGATGTGGGCCCCATTTTGTTGTGACAATAAAAGTATCAACACTGAAACTCTGGCACATGAGTAGTGTGTGTTTTTTCATTGTTAAAAAGTCGGATAATTGTAACAGCAACGTTGCTCGCATTACGAACGTTGGCCTGTAGTGAAGCGAACTCGGATCAAGTCCTCACGCTCAACTCTGGTGGTTATCACAATTTTCAAAAAAAAAAAAAAAAAAAATCACGAAATATTTGAGAATAACAGGAGCAAAGGAAAGAACGGACACGACGGACGCCTGCCCTCCCCCCCAATCAAAACAAGATCTTTCTCCGGCTCTTTTTGAACTTTTCCCTGGTTTTCCTGGCGCCCAACACAGTCCGGCTCTTGCTCTGGCTGCGCCCGCGCTTCATCCTCCTCTTCTTGCCCGCCTGCAACTCCGACTCCATCGTCTCGATCATGCCGCCCGCCGTCGCCGCCGCTTCCTCCTGCCGCCGCAGCCGGGCCGCCTTCCACGCGAGGTTCCTGTCCTTCTGCCTAGACTTGCCCTTGGACATGGTCAGCTTGTCTCGCTCCAGTTCGGAGAACTGCGACAGGTCCATGCGGTCGATCTCTGGTGCGAGCGGCGGGAGGGCAACGGCATCGGCAGCGGATTCTGCTGGGGCGGGAGGGCCGGTAGCGGGGGTGGGGACGGGAGTGGAGGCGGCGGGGGCAGGAGTGGAAGCGGCGGCTTTGCGGACGGGCGCGCGCCGCACGGCGGGGGCGGGTGCGGGGCGAGAGGTGAAAGCGGTCAAGAAGGAGAATCGGGTGGACGACGACGACGACGACGACGGGGCGTCGGCGGCTCCGGGGCGGCCGCGGGCTTGCATCTCGTCGTCTTCGTTTTCGTCGACAAAGGCGCCGTCGTCGCCGTCGTTGTCGGCGTCCATGTAGACATCGTCGCCGTCCGGCTCTGGATTCAAGAGCGGCGGGCGGAACGCGGCTTCGGCCTGGGCCTTGGCGAGGGCTTCGAGGCGGGCGTCTTCGACGGGTTTGAAGACCTGTGGAGTAGTGCGTGAGAAGTGTTGCTGTTTTGTGGGTTCAAAGGAGGAAGAGCGGGGCTCGTTTCGCTCTAGGGTGTTTCGTTATGGGGCTCACCTCCTCGCGCTTGATGTTGCGGAAGTGCCGCTTCTTCTTGGACCGGATCGATACCTTGTTTGAAAGTGAGGCGGCGGGCGGGGAGTGGGGTCAGAAGGTCGGTGAAACGGAACCTGTTGCGCTTACCATTTTGGTTGGGATCGACTTTTTTTCTTTCTTTCTTTCTTTCTTTCTTTCGTCACTCTTCCTTTTTCATTCGTTGCCCCCCTCCCTTGTCACCACAGCAAAATATCTTTGTGATATTTATTTGGGGAAAGTCCTCCTCGAGGTCGCATAAATAAAGTCTCATAAATATGAAGTCCAACATTTTTATTCACAGAAACAAGCACAACTGTGATAAAACTGCAAGGATTGGAACACCCCCCCCCCCCCTGCTGTTACGATCTCCCAAGCTCTTGCAGTTTCCAAGACATATTCAAAGTGCATTTCCAGCTTACCTGTCTTTATTGGGACTGTTCATGTTTTGGGGTTCTTGTTGTGCCTCTCGGACCCTCTTCATTTCTTTTTATTTGGTAGCTCACTGACTTATGGACTGCTCGGCAGCGAGAGGGTGAATGCTCCTCACGCATGCCTACTTTTTTGGCACTTGTTCAGGGGGGGGGAAGTGACAAATGTTTTCGCCACTTTAACCCTTTCAACCCTGAGTCAAAATCCCAGACGGCCACCTCTTTCAAACGCCATCGAGGCAATTTTTCAGTGACGCACTGCCAAAAAAAAAGAGGACCAAGTAGGAAGTGTCGGTATTTCCATCGTATTCTCCGAAGGAACGATTTTAACGCCTCGTCGTACGGTTTGGAGGAAAGGAAAGCCTTGATCGATGGGAAATGGTTCCAGGAGTTGGACGGTTCTTGAACGAGCCCCGTTCATCCAATGATGATTACAATTTTGATTCCAACGAACATCACGAATGTCATATCCAGGCAATCACGCTCCGCGCGTCCGCCGCAAGGACAAGTCAGTTTGATTACTCTTACAGATTTCGTGAATTGACAGATTCGTGCAGCAATACGTTTCCTCCATCCGTTGGTGATGCAAGAGTGCTCTTGGATGACTCAATTTCACTCGAGCAAGCCATGGAAAACGGTAAGCAATGGGATGATGTGTGCCCAGCGCATAACCCCAGCCACACATGACACTCTTCTTTTGCTTTGTTAGGCGGAACTGACTGGTTAGCAGCAAAAGGAACAAGACAGGCCCAAACCTATTGTGACTGTCAGTTATTGTTCTCGAAATGCCCATGGAAGCGCAAGCCACTGCCAATGCAGACGTTGGGGAGAAGGACCAGCCACAAACACACATCTCCACTTCATTCACTCGTTCCACTCGCTCACTGAGAGTAGACTGTTACATGTTTTTTTTTTTTTTTTTTTTGTTGTGTGTTCAATCTCCTGACGATCGGCCCCTCATGGTTAATTCGGGGTTGGGCTTGACCTGGCGAAAAAATTGGGGCAAGCAAGCAGGCAGACAAGAAAAGAAAAGTTGTTTTTAATATTTAATTTCAAGAAATGAATTGCAGCGCGTCATTCTGGCCGAAAAAGGAAAGTCACTGGTTCAAAAAAAATCAGTCTCTGTCCTCGTCGTCCCTTTGACCTGTCTGCCTCCCGTCGTGCGAGTCTGGCCTCCCGTCATGGCCAGCAGCAGCAGCAGCAGCGCACCGTCCTGCACCACCTCGTACACGGGCCTCTGCTCCGCCGTCCTCTTGTCTGCTGCGCCGGGATCGCCCCCCTCCGTCCTGACCAACTACAGCGACTGGGCCGTCTCGGACGCCTACGTTCCGCTGCGCGCGAACGGCGCTTCTGCCAACTGCCTCACCGCCGCCTCTTACTTCCTGTGTGGCATACACGTTCCCGTGTGCTCCAGCGGCAACAACAACAACAACAACAACAATGGTGCGCAAGATTTGCTCCGCCTCGGTCGATCCCATCTCACTCTTCCGCATTTGATTGATGCCTCTCTTCCCTCGCTCCCTCGCCCCTTTCATCGTCAGGCGTGCTGTACTCATGCAAGTCAACGTGCACAAACTACCTGATCCAATGTGGACCGTACCTGACGGACGCAAATTGGCCCATTTCCTGCGACGAGACCCTGTCTGGCCTCCCTGCGCCTCTATCGGACGTTGAATGCTTGTACCCGCCGGCGTTAGTGCTGACTGCGACAGAGGTCCTGCCTGTTTCTATAGAGCAGTCGACGGCGGCGGCGTCAGCAGCCTCCACGACCACCTCTTCGGCTTCTACAGCAACCCAATCCTCGCCCACCAGCAAACCTTCATCAAGTTCTACTTCAGTGCCACAAGCCGTGCAAACCTCTTGCCCCCCGCCTCTCGTCTATTTAGAGGACCCACCTGCCAGCTGTAACGGGACCTGCTGTCCGATTTGTCCTCCCGTGAACGTCATGACGCGACCGGGCCTCATGCGCAGCCTGTGGCTCTACAATCATATTCCAATCGTTGTCATCAGCAGTTTGTGCGCTCTCATTGTCATCGTCACGCATTTGGTCTTGCCAAACCGAAGAAATCAACGGGGGGCTTTTGTAATCTCGTTGAACGCGGCCATTTTGATTGAATGCCTTTCCATAGTTATTGGCATTCCAAATCCGTCCCTGACACTGTGCAAATCCACGTATGAAAGTGCTGATATTCACTATTCGTGGTGCCGCGCGCAGGTTCGTCAGGATCGGCAGCACTCTTTGGTCGTCCGTTGTCTCAAACTGTTCCCAGGGATTCATCTTCGTTCTTGGCTTCCATGGCATTGCACTTTCCACGTCGCTCATCATTTTCAACCTGCACATGATTCTCGTGTGGAAGAAGAGGGTAAGCCCTTCCGCACGCCGACAGCGCTTCTTAATGAACGAATTTCAGTTTATCGAATGCAACTATATGCTGGCTTTGGTAATCGTTTGGGCTGTCGCGGTATTGTTTTCGCTGCTTCCGATCGGCTACTTGAAGATTGAGCCCCTACCCGTTCGTACATGTTGTCTTTCATACCAATCTTACGGTTTTTTTGACATAGGATTTTATATGCAGTGTCAGGCCAGCGAACCTGGCCCTCTACATATTCCTTCCACAGGCCCTCTTCATATTTTCTCTTCTTCCTATTCAAATATCGACTCTTGTGTACTCTATGCGCACCCGCAAGCTGCCAACAACGGACGCGGATCGCCATCTTGTTCGCAGCGAGATCCGCTTTCAGTGGCGTGCAGTCTTCCTCTCCCTCCTCTTTCAGGTCTCCTGGTGGGCTGTTTTTGCAGTCTTTCTGCAGTTTTCCCAGTTTAGCGACAGGAGCGCTTTGAAGGACTTGGCGATTTGGCCAGGTTACGCAAACATCAACACTTCACCGCGCCTTGATTACATAAAAGACTGGCTTGCATGTTTGGATGCAAATGCTCCAAACGGGCAGGAGCTGTGTGCTGGAATCATAAGGTTTTGCGTTGCATCCGTCGGTAGTCTGTTAACCTTTTTTTCTCCTTCGTTCCCCTTCTGCAGCGACAATTCACCAAAACTTCCGATCAACATTTTCCTACTTGACACCCACCTGCTTTGTGGACTGTATTCGTTTATTATATTCGTTGCGACGAATACTGCAGTTCTCCAGGAATGGCGCGACTGTTTGTTCCCGAAATACGCAGCCAAACGCACTATACCAATCGTTCTCACTCACGCCGACCTCACTGTGTCGCCAGACACATCGCGTCCGCCAGGTTTCCTTCGATCTATTGGCAAAATTGTGGACGAAGGACGGAATAGTGGAAGCTGGACCAGCCGTGGAGATGCGGCGGACCCGTGGTCGCGAAGAGGGCGCAGCGGTGAGATCTTGGGTGCTTTGGACGAGGTGGAGATGGAGGAGAGTCCTGCTGAGAGCAGCCTTGGCCGCCGCAAGAGCAGCGGCCGCCGGGGTACATCAATGCAGTCCAGCCAAGGCAGAGTGCCGTCAACGGCCGGAGAGCAGTCACTTTCGACTTAGACTCCGCCAGCAGTCCCCAAGCCGCGCCTAGTTGGGCATTAGTCTTCTAGAAGTACTTTTACATAATAAATATATTAGGTGCCGCAAAAACGGGTCTGCAACAGTCAGAAAAGGACTTTTTCAAAACGCCGATGATGGAGGGGGCTGCGGCAGACACAACAGATGCCTTCGCCGCCACCACGCCGACGTCGGCCCCAGCCGAATCCAACAACCGCACCGCGGGTGCCAAGGCCGAGGATATTGCGGCTGGAGTAGGAGCCACAGCAACGGAGGCGAAGGCAGCCGCGCCAGAACAGAGGGAATCTCAAGTCGTGTCGTCGTCGGAGTCGGGCTCGGCACCGCATTGCGAGGAGGCAGCCCAGCCCGCCGCGGAGACCGCACCACCAACCGCACCACCAACCGACCCAATCGCACCAACGGCCGCCGCCGACAACCCCACGCTTCCGCCAGAACGGAGCCACGTCGTCATGCACGGTGAGAAGTTGGAGACGTCTCTTGCACGGTGAAGCTTACGCTTCGCCCCCCGCCAGTTCTCTGTGTTACTTTCCACCACAGGCAAGTCCAGCAGAAACCACAACCTCACATTTTTTTTTTTTTCTTCTGATGCCCACATACGATCGGCCTTCAAACAGGAATGGTCCACAGGTGCGCGCCGTTTAAATTTTATGTAAGCGAGTGCGCGGTGGTCAAACTCTTTGCCCTTTCGCAACGCCAGATCGAGTACGCAATGCCAGCATTCCCTGGAAGTCCGGTTTTTGCGGAGGATGCGTTTGAGCCTGACGGCAGCCGACCGGCCATCGCTCTGCCAACCGAATGGTCCTTCCTGGTTAGTGGTCTTGGTCTTACTTCTTTCACAACGCTTGTGATGTTTTAGGCTGTTCCGTAAAACGGCGTTTTAATCCATCTGCGCGAAACTGGGGAAACAGCCATTCCTTTGTCTACCCGACGGCGCTCACGCGAGCGAAGAGGAGTTCATATGTGGGGCGGTGGGATGGGACCGAAAACCCATCTAAAAACCTCCTGTAGATTTCCACCTTCCACCGGTGAAGGCTTGGGGTCCAGCCTACAGCACCACCCTTTTCGGCTTGGCTTGCTTTCGGCAAATTCAAGCAAGTGTAAGCAGTGGTGATTAGGACTGCCGCCAATGGTTTAATTGTTACCAAATCAAGGAGCTATTGATCAAGACGGCTGACATAACGCGGACAGCGGTGCAGAAAGCTGTGGTTGTTCTTGCGAATGAGGTGGGTTCGCCCTCTTGCCGCTAGAATCGTTGGTGGAACGATAACCTCTTCCCAAACACAGCCCATTCTTGGTTCCGTTCGCACCAAGTTGGGAATGGTCACCCAGGCTCTTTTCGCGCAGCGTGATTTCTCAAAGCTCGATTTGCTGGAGGTACACGCCCGCTCGTTTGATTTCTTCTCAAACGCAATCGAGGCCATAATTGTAACAACGAAAAGACTCTATTTGCCAGTCTGAAAAGTGTGAAAAGTCCGATTCCCGACTCGACCCTCTACACAGGTTACTCGTCTCTTGATATGGACGGATCTGATATTCTCTTTCAGGAATTTCCCTCCGAGAGCTGGTGAATAAGTTCAAACAGAAGACGCTTCAGCTTTTCAAGCTGTTGCTTCTGGAGAGAAGGGTCAGTTGATTTTTCAACAAGCGATCCTCCTGATTGCAATCGAAGGTTCTCTTTTTCGGGCAAAGTGTCGAAAGACTATCCTCGTACCAGTACAGCCTGGTTTCGCTTGTTCCTGAGCTTCTGAGATCACTTCAAGACGTCGGCTCCCCAGGTCTTTCCAGCAAAAGCTCCTCCCCTGTTTTCTTGAGCGAAGACACCTCAAACGAGACGACCAAGACAAGGTCCCGAAAGTTTGGTCTGCCACTTCGAATTTTCGGACAGGTGGCTGACGGGATACTTTTCGCACACTCTTACCGTACATTTTTCTTTTGCGATACAGGGTTCATTTTTTCAACCTTACATACCGCTTCAGCAAATGGACGTTCTTATGTCACCAGATACCAAAGCATTCCTTGTTGGCACTAGCAATTCCATCTTCACGCAGCATAAAGGTTGTGCCATAGAAGTTGTCGTAAACGTGAGTCGATGAATGCGCAGTTTGGTTTCGCGGCATGTTTGTTTTGACGGAAACGTGAGCTAGGTGGACACTGGGATGCTGGACTTCAAAAACCCCACATTGGGCAGCATTTTGTCGCTGACTGCGGCGGATAAAAGGTTTATGGATGGTAATAACCAACGTATAGAGCAACCTGGCGCGATAACGTGATCCTGCAGAGATAACCAAGTCCGTCGTTAGTACCTGGAGTCAAGAAGGTAATCTTGTGCGAATGCAGGAACTGGGAACGCAGACTCTAATGAGATTGCCAAAGCCGACCCTTCGCTTAACCAGCAGATACAGTTCGAAGGGAGCGACGAAGATATACGCTCTCGGTTTGATCAGTATCTATGCTCGGTGCTCTTGTCTGTCAAGGCTGCAGCGCAACCGGTGGAGCCTCCCCAGTCAGCGGATGCCCCCCCTCCCAAACGTGAGGATGCACGTCTTACGCAGTCCTTCAACTAACAAGGGGAATACAGCCAAGGACTACCTTGTGGATTTCAACACTTCTTGGGTAAAGGCCTGGCAGCAGACCAATAACTTTCTTCTCTGGGAGGCCGTGACAGGAAACGATATCCTGGAAGGAGCAACGTGAGTCCGGTGCCACACAAACGAGAATGCCAATACAACTTTCTCGTAGGCCTGGCCACCCAAAAGAAATGCCCAGCACTATCTCCATTTTGCAATCTACTATGACAGCCCGGCTGCAAGAGCTCAGCAAGAATATTGCTCCTCTGCAACAGAATCTGGGGAAAGCGATGGAAACTGCTGGAAATCGTACATCGGTGATCGCCGGAGAAAGCTCAAGGACCCTTCAAAGCAAGTCCACTTTTCTCCAAAAGCCCGAAACTGATTCCTTTGCATCTCCATCAACTGCAGGCAGCGCCAGTCAGATGTTGTCAGCGGTCTCGGGATGGTACGCTGAGCGGCGAAGAGAATGGAGCGCAAGTTCGACCACAGTGAAAACTACAGAGACGATTGAGGCGGAGAAAGCCAATCAAAGTGGGGGGAACGTCATTGAGGTGACCGAGAGTTTCGAGGATATAACGATTGAAGACGCGAAAGAATAAATATAACTACTTAAGATGACACACCATAAGAGAGAGGCAGAAACTGTGGGCTGGCCCAGAAGCGCCCACAACCCTTACTAGAACGGTTTGGGAGAGCAATTTCCTGCGCGGTCTTCGAAGACGAAAATTTCGAAAGATGTCGTCTTACTGGACTGCCACCAACAAGAACCCGGCGCAGAATGTGAGCCGGCGCGTCTCATGCATCGCTTGAGGGGGGCGGAAGGCTGCTACGATTGCACTTGCAATCATCCGTGACGACTCTTTCACTGTGTGCCGTGGCGATCTCGGGCTACCCAAGCCGCATGATCTCCCCTTGTTCCTCCGACGAGCTGTCCAACGTGCTGTGCCTTAACACACCGTGCCGCTCCAACCCCCCTTCCCCGCCCCCCAAATCCACCCTTCATCGTAATAGGGCGTCGAGGACATGGTCTTGCTCACCAAAGTTTCGGACGATCAAATCACTGATAACTTGAAAAAACGGTGCGTGCGCTTCGTCCCCGGTATCGTGATCATACCACAACGAGGAGCCACATGGGAGGGAGCGATTCTGCGTGCGCCGAAATCGCTGGTTCCAGAGCAACAAGCTGATTTTCAACCCGACTTCTTTATTATCCATCTTTGGAAACGTTCCTGGGTCGTTCTCTGTCGGTCTGAACGATCAGGATCAATGCCGATTTGATGTTCACATATATCGGTAAGCCCACTCGCGTCGTCCGGATTCTACGAGATTCTATCAAGGTCGAAGGCTGATCGCTTTGTTTCCCCTTTGATGCTAGGCCCGACACTAGTTGCAGGTAATCGGCAGCTGCCGTTTGCCATCTGATCGTGCTGATCGCTGTCGGCCGCCCACTAGTGAATCCATACAAGAAACTACCATACTTTACGGATAAAGAAATCGGTAGGTGAAATCTGCTCCTCTCGATCCGGATTATTCCAACACCTACACCTCTGTCAAATCACAGAACAGTACCATGGAACGGTTCGATTCGGCTTGAAATGGAAACATTGCTTGCTTAACTTTGTTTCCAAAGGCTGCATACGAAAACCCACCTCATATCTATGCTGTCGCTGATAAAATGTGCGAAAGTGCCTCTGTTTCGTGGCCTCCCCACCAACTTACGCCTGTGCAGGTTCCAAAACATGATTATCGATGAGGAAAACCAATGCGTCATTATCAGTGGGGAAAGTGGTGCTGGTAAAACTGAGTCGGCCAAGTTGATCATGTTAGTTGAAAGTGACCCTCCCCATTTCTCATGATGATTTGACGGCCGGTACTTTGCAGGAACTACATTGCGGCGGTGTCAGCTAAAGGAGGCTCCAATAACGCAGTTGTTGACAATATAAAGCGAATCATCTTGGATTCCAATCCTTTGCTGGAGTCATTCGGGAATGCAAAGACTCTGCGCAATAACAACTCGAGTCGTTTCGTACGTTGCTCTCAAATCCTTCTTTTCTAACGAAGCCATTTCTCCAACAAGGGGAAATACTTTGAGATCAACTTCACCAAGGGAGGTGCGCCCGCAGGTGGAAAAATTTCAAACTTCCTCTTGGAAAAGGTTGGCTTTATGAAACACAATGCTTACAACCGCGTGTCTGACTTCTCAAATCAGTCCAGGGTTGTAGGGCGAGCCCCTGGCGAGCGATCATTCCACGTGTTTTACCAACTGACCAAGGCCTGCTCAGCCTCGGAGAAGGAGAACCTTGGAATGATGGAACCGAAGTACTTCCGATACTTGAACGTTAGCAACGAATACAGCGCCGACGGCATTGACGACGCAGAGGAATACCGCGAAATGAAGAAAGCCATGAACGTTTGTAATATTTCCCCATCGGACCAAACACAACTTTTGCAAATCTTGGCCTCGATTTTGCACTTGGGAAACATTACGTTTGTCGAAGAAAACAACGAAGCGAAAGTTGCTGACCCCGAGAGTGCGTATCTCAATCAAACGTCCATTTCTCTGCCGCGATAGTTGATCCGTGGGAGCTTACAAAACTTTGACAGCCCTTGCCTTCCCAGCTTACCTTCTCGTGAGCACGATTGCACACACGGTCTCCACCTTTCTGTACTAATGTAGCATTTGCTCACAGGGAGTTTCGGAGGATAATCTTCGCTCCAAGCTGACGAGGTCCGTTGGATAAGTACGAAGTTTCGATTTTCAATTTACTTTGTCGTTTCAGCCGCTTGGTCACAACTGGAGGAGGTTACGGAAAGCGAAGCTCCGCGTACAACGTTCCAATGAATGTGGAACAGGCCGTCAATAACCGAGACGCCCTTGCCAAAACTCTTTATTCGAGAATGTTTGATTGGGTGGTGCAGGTGAGTAACGAAGTTCCAGGGCTCAAGTTGCTGACGAATTTAGGCCGTGAACAACGCTCTCGCTGGTCTTTCGGCCAATTTAGGAAACCAGTCGCTGTGCCTTGGCGTGCTTGACATTTTTGGGTTTGAGATTTTTGAGGTACTTGCAGATGAAGCCGGAAGGACACTTACCCGTCAAACGCGCAGAAAAACGGCTTTGAGCAATTCTGTATTAACTATGTCAATGAAAAGCTCCAGCAGATTTTCATTGAACTTACGCTAAAGTCTGAGCAGGTTACTGGGAGGTGCATTCAGCTCGTGGCTTCTTACAACAAGCATTAGGAAGAGTACCAAAGGGAAGGCATCAAGTGGACGCCGATCGAGTACTTCAACAACAAAATCGTCGTTGATTTGATTGAGAGCAAGGTTAGTCCCCATCAGGGTTGTTATGGATCACTAATGCCCTCCTAGCGGCCACCTGGGGTCATGTCCAGTTGGGTATTCGCGTTTTCTTCGACTCTCTTTTGATTTCGAGGAAAATGACGTTGCTAATTTTTCGCAGTTCTTGATGACGTCTGTTTCACGATGCATGCACAAGTTGATGGAGCGGACGTTAAATTCGTGCAGGTGAGTTCTTAAAAACCTTGGCTTTGTAAGGTTAAAGAAAATCTGCAGAAACTCGATGGTGCAGTCTCGAACCACAAGGTTGGCTCGGTGCCGTTTCTTGTTTTTCCTGCTAAAGTGGAGCATTAGCACTTTAAAGGCATGCAGACCCACTTTGTCATCAGTCACTACGCGGGTTCGGTTACTTACGACTGCGACGGATTTACGGAGGCGAACAAGGATACTTTGTTCAAGGATTTGGTTCAGCTGATGCAATCCACTTCAAAGTAAGCTGGATTCGTGCGGAGGCGTTCGCTTGCTAATTTGATCTCCCTTGTCCCAAGCCATTTCATTGCGGCTTTGTTCCCTGATGTGATCGACGAATCTGACAAGAAACGTCCAACAACCGTTTCTCACAAGATTAAGGTCTTAATTACTTCTCAGTATTGCTCGTCACTGCCCCGTATTAAATGAGTGATCCCAGAATCAATCTCAGGACCTCGTTGACACCCTGATGAGATGCACCCCATCATATGTTCGGTGAGTTGTTTTCTTCTGGAATGCCGCTGAAGAGAATTACAGATGCATTAAGCCAAATGAAACCAAGCGACCGAAGGATTGGGACAATAAACGAGTGGAACACCAAGTTAGATACCTGAACCTGAAAGGTCCGTCTTGACGGGATCTGAAGAGCCTGAACTAACTTTTCTTTGTTTGATCTGCAGAGAACATCAAAGTTAGGTTTGTGCTCTGTCAAGACTCCTCAACGGTTGTTCTTATTTCGCACGTAGGCGTGCTGGCTTCTGCTACCGAAACTTTTTCGAAAAGTTTTTGAAGCGATTTGCTATTCTGACTCCTCAAACTTGGCCTTCGTGGAATGGACGACCGCATGACGGCATTAAGCTCATCATGGACTCCGTGTCCATGGATCCAAAGGAATGGCAGATGGGACAGCAGAAAGTGTTCATCAAGTCTCCAGAGTCTCTATTCCTCTTGGAGGAGCAAAGAGAGCGAAAGTTCCATGGGTATGCGAAAGTCATTCAGCGAGCGTACAGGCTGTGGAAGAGCCGAAAGTACTTCCTCGAAATGCGAAAGAAAGCAGCAGATGTCGTTTTGAACAAGAAGGAGCGAAAGCGATTCAGTTTAAACCGCGAGTTTGTTGGCGATTACATCAATTTCATGGATAAGCCCGTTTTGAAAGCACTTGTTGGTGAGCGATTTTTCTTCCCTAGTACCAACAGAGGAATGCTTCCATGCCACTAATGTCACTGCTCAACTATTTTTAGGGAAAAATGAGCGAGCCTTTTTCGCGGACAACGTGCAAAAATTCGATCGAAAGTTCAAGGGCACACCTCGTGAACTGATTGTAACCGAACATGCCATTATTATTATTGGTTCGGAGAAGGAGAAGAACGGTCCCAATAAGGGGAAGTTCGTGAAAGTGGTGAAACGGAAGCTGACTTTTCAGGAAATTGGTTCAGTTTCATTGAGGTATCGCAAAACTCTCGATTATTGTCGGAAAACCAACACCCTTTATTGCAGTACTCTTTCGGACGACTACTTTGTCATTCACATTCCGAGCGAATACGACAATGTCTTGGAAAACATTTTCAAAACAGAGCTGATAACAGTTCTTAGGTCAGTGTTTTGTTGCCTCACGCAAAGACTGTTTTTCAACCTCTTCGTGCAGTGAAAAGTACCTCGCTTCAGTGGGGCGGCCTCTCATGATCAACTTCACCGACTCGTAAGTGTTCACCAAGCAGCTGTATTCGTCGCTCATGGCTTTCCCAGAATCAAGTACACTGTAAAGAAGACAACGTGGCAGTCGGGTGGCACCCTTGAGCTCAAGTTCGTTTCGGACCCATCTGCAAAGACTCCCATCGTGAAGAACAGCGGGAAAGTCACCGAAATCCGTGTTGCACCGGGACTTCCAAAGGACTCGCGACCAAAAGCCTCGACGATGATGCAGCGCCAAACTCAGAAGTCGTCGTCTTCGAAATCTTATGGTCAGAAATCTTCTACAAACAACAGCTACTCCATCCCTGCTGCCAACAACGGATCGTCTTCGCCGGCGGGCGTGCGCGCAGCAGCTGCGGCGATGTCAGCGCAAAGCGGGTTCGGTTCCCCGAAAGCGAATTCTTCTCCGCTTGGGTCGAATAACTCGATTGCAAGCGCCGCTGCGGCCAAGAAGAAAGCGCCGCCACCCGTGCCTCCAGCGAAGAAGCTTCCTCAGTGTCGGGCACTTACGTGAGTGGGACAGGATTTCTGCTTCGATAGAAGGAACATTGACACAAAGCTGCTCATCAAACAGGATTATGATGCAACCGAGGCTGGTGAGACAATTGTCCAATCGACTAAATTGTGTTGTGTGGCTCGACTAAATGTGTAATTGAACTTCAAGACGAGTTGTCTTTCAAGGCGGGTGATGTCATTACTATTGTGAGCAAAGGTAATACCTCTACCATTACTCTATTGTGATATTTTTCGTGTGTTTGTTGCCATGCTGTGTCTTTCTCACGAACACTCCATCACCAACAGACGACGAGGGATGGTGGACAGGTAGCTTCCGCGGCAAAAAGGGTCTCTTCCCAGGCAATGTAGGTTTCGCGACACCATCCGAATTGAACTGATCGTTTTATTACTCTCTCATCGCAGTACACTGAGCCAGTCTGAGCTGTCCTTCTGTTGGTTTAGGAGAATAAATTTGGGCACTTGTCAACCCCATACTGTAGTACAAAAGCGTTTGCACTTGAAAAGATCAAAAGAAAAGTCAATCTTATTCATTCATCCCCTTTGGTGAGGACCTATCTGTACCGACCCTTCCATCCCATCCCATCCCATTCCATCCCATTCCATCCCATCTACCCCTCCCATTCGAAGATCCACGCACCCCGCTTCCGTATGCTCGTTGCCTCAACGCAATCCGCGACGGTCGCCGCTCCGCTCTACCCTGGATCGTTTGCCCTGGGTCGGCACGGCTTTGCTTCATTCTGTCGCCTCCCCACCGATCCTTGATATCGCGATCAGGGACACCGATGCGGGATAAATAGCCTCGCAATCGAAGCCAGACATTGGCTCTCGACACTGCGGTTTGGCCGGTGGTTGTTTGGCGGGAGCGACGCTTATCCATGTGTGCACCCAAGTGCGGGCCACGCTCGTCACCAGTTCTCTAGCTCCCTGGGGTGGAGAATGCAACATTGGGGAACCTCTGCCTCCGGAATCGCCGACAATGGTGATATTCGGGGACCGAGCTTCTTGGTCGTATGCCTCCACCTTGGGTGATGCTCGAGGCCGAGGATGGCGTCAACCCTTGGCTACTGCGCATGGAAGGTCCTCCCCACCCTCTGCTGCCGTGCGACCTTGTTCAGTGAGAGGGAGGTACTCACTTTGCCTTTTCTTCCACAGCCTCCCTTCCCTTTCGAGAGTCAATCATGGTCCGCGTTTCCGTCCTGGTAAGTCTGCGGGTATGACCGTGTGTCCCCCTGCTCACTTCAATGTTCACGCGTAGAACGACTGCCTTAAGAGCATCATCAATGCCGAGAAGACCGGCAAACGTCAAGTGATGATTCGTCCGTCCTCGAAGGTCATCGTGAAGTTCCTCTCCGTGATGCAGAAGCATGGTAGGTGGCGCATGGTTTGTCTCCCCTCCACTTCGAAGTACAACTAGGCGCGGTCAGAAATCAGCCGATTTATTATGTGGACCGTCGTCTTTTAAGCCTTCGATATAATGATTTGGATGAGCCCCTCGAAGCATTCCTTCCTTTCGTCAGATGCTTCGCTGTGCTTAATCCAACATGTCGTTGAAACCCTACGAATTCGGTAACTGACGTATCTTCCTATTGCAGGATACATTGGTGAATTTGAAATCATTGATGATCACCGCTCCGGCAAGATTGTCGTCCAGCTCATTGGTCGCCTGAACAAGTGCGGTGTCATTTCGCCCCGGTTCAACGTCAAGCAAGACGACATTGAGAAGTGGGTGGCGTACCTGCTGCCGTCTCGTCAGTTCGGCTTCATCGTTCTTACCACCTCTGCCGGCATCATGGACCACGACGAGGCTCGTCGGAAGAAGACTGGTGGAAAGATCCTTGGGTTCTTCTACTGAGATTTTGGATGGGTTGATTGAGGGGGCGGGAACCGCATCGCCGTCTGTGCTGTGGTTGCACTACGTTGCACCAATAAACTGATGAGGAACATGTACATTTGCAACGCTTTGGATCAAGCTCGAGGGTCTACGTCATGTTTTGGGTCGCGTGCTGGAGTTGCTGGATGGAGCATGCACTGTCCACTCCCGGACTGGTTGCGGAGCTGCGGTGCGGCACCCGCACAGGCTGGAAAAAAATACTAGTACGCGGGAATGACGTCACTAAGGTTGCTGACCCAAACAGCCACGACAAAGATGCCGACGCGGGCATCTTGGCGGCGTCAGCATCTCGGCTGCAGCTCGGCCAAATGTGGACGGCTGCTGCTTTCGACGGCGGCGCCGACGCCCACCTTCGCAAACCAGTCGATTATCCCGCGGCTGCCCATCCCGCCGCTGCCGCAGACCACCGCAAAGTACCTCGAGAGCTGCCGCCCTTTGCTGTCCGACGCGGACTTCGCCAGGACGAAGGCCGCTGTCGAGAACTTCGCGCGTACTGGAGGATTCGGCGAGGTGCTGCAGCAGCGCCTGCACGAGCTCGATGCGCAAACCGAGGTAGCGTGGTCTTTCAAAAAGAGCGAACCGCGCCCCTCCCCACCCCCACTAACCGCACCAATTTCCGTTGCGACCCCCCGTCGGAACTCGAAACCAAAAGAACTCGTGGCTTGAAGATATTTGGCTGAACAAAGCGTACCTGGAATGGCGCGAGCCGAGCTTGATTAACGTAAACTGGTGGTGTCAGTTCAAAGACCACCCAAAGGGCCTGGTGCCGAAGCCCAAGGACGGCGGCGTCACGGAATTCCAGCTCGAACGCGCCAGCGGCCTCATCTCCAGCCTGCTGGACTTCAAAACCCTCATAGACAAGTACGCTCCTTGAGTTTTGTGACGATACGGCTTGTCGTCTTCATGAACGGCGTTTTTTCTTTTTTTCACCCCAGGGAGGCATTACCCGCCGAATACCAGCGCGACAGGCCCCTTTGCATGAACCAGTACAAGAATCAGTTTGGCGTCACGAGGATTCCGGGAAGCCCACGCGACACGATCCACAGCGTCTTCCCTCCAACCGCCGATCATGTAATTGTTATCTGCAGGGACCAGCTCTACCGCCTTGATGTGGTGAAAAACGGGAAGCGGGTCACCCAGAAGTATCTCCGCGGGTCTGTAATGCGGAATTTTTGTGTGATGACTCACGCTACGGCATTTCCGCAGAGCTCTTCGCGCTATTGCGGACGACTCTGCAAAAACCAACCGCCAAGAGCCGCTTGGCGTTCTGACTGCTGGCCATCGCGATGACTGGTTCAAAGTAAGGATGAAATGGTTTGTTGACGCAGCTAAAAGTTCCCCTGCCTCCTAGGCTTATTCAGAGCTCATGCAACTGAGTCCCACAAATGTGGCGAGCTTTGAGACAATCAAATCTGCACTGTTTGTTGTTTGCCTCGATACCGACAGCCTGGAGGGCTATGAGAGGTCACACCACCAGATTTTCCACAATACGGATGCAAGCAATCGTTGGTTTGATAAGTCCATTCAACTCATCGTCACCCCAGAGGGGCGCGCTGGTGTGAACGGCGAGGCAAGTTGAATTGATTTCAGTGAACTGTGTTTGTCTGAGTTTTTATTTCTTCACAGCACACACCAGCGGATGCTGTTATCCCTGGTCGAATGTTTGACTTCATTGTGGAACGGTAGTTGTTACGATGACGACTTTTCTTGTACTGCTTTTAACAGACGTTCCAACCTTAACCTCAGGGAGCCCGCAAGCGACCCAGACGGTGCATTGGATTTGGCACCTGCAGCACCTCAGAAGCTGCAATGGGTCATCAATGACTCTATTTCCTCATCTGTGGAGAAATGCAGGAAGACTGCTCTCGAGCTCATTAACGATACTGAGAGCTCTCTTCTGCAAACTCGTCTTTACGGCGGAGATTTCATCAAAAAGACTGGTAAATTTTGGGACGGTTAGTAATCGAGTATTCAATTGCGTCCATTCTCTCAGCAAAAGCAAGCCCGGATGCGTACGTCCAATTGGCTCTGCAAGCAACCTGGGCGTCGCTGTATAAAGACCCAACTCCTGTTTATGAGTCTGCATCAACTCGGCTATTTAAGCACGGTCGAACGGAAACTGGCCGGAGCTTGACTGTCGATACGTGGGCGTTTGCTGTTGGATTCAACGACCGCCGGCTATCGGTTTGTTGGTTTCATGCTTTGTTTTCAACGGTCTCACCTCTTGCCTCGCGGAAAGGTGGACAAAAAACGTTCGTTGTTTTACAAAGGCATTGAGAGCCAGTCCAACATAATGAAGGAGGTATTGTGTTCTCTTTGCCTTTGTAAATTTCGAGCTTTCCTTGGTGCATAACGAGTGCGGCAGGCTGCCTTTGGGAAAGGGATTGACCGCCACTTGCTTGGACTTCGCTGCATGATCAAGAACGAGGAGGAGCAGAAGCAGGCGACCTTGTTCACAGACCCGGCCTACATTCAGTCCATGTACTTCAAGCTGTCTTCGAGCAATATGAGTAATCCAGGCAACTTTTACGGAGGCTTTGGCCCGGTTGTTCCAGAGGGCTATGGCGTCAACTACAGCATCGGCAAGGACTTCCTAAACTTTTCGGTCTCCTGCAAGTCGTCTTGTTCGACGACATCATCGGTTCAGTTCCGAGACGAGCTTTT
This sequence comes from Zopfochytrium polystomum, assembly GCA_025765615.1. Classification (NCBI taxonomy): domain Eukaryota; kingdom Fungi; phylum Chytridiomycota; class Chytridiomycetes; order Chytridiales; family Chytridiaceae; genus Zopfochytrium; species Zopfochytrium polystomum. The sequence goes on from JAIVFJ010000080.1 coordinate 202,985, forward strand.
GAAGACGCTTGAAGGGATGCGTGATATGGCGTCTGCGAAATAAACTGTTCTTTTAGCGTGAAAGATTAAAGTTTGGGGCGTCTGCTGGGCATGCGACCTAACGTGGGATGCACCGCGCGTCTCTTTCCCCTTCGTGGAAAATTTTGGACTGAAGTGGACCCACCGCAAAATGAGTGGAACGGTTTCGATCCGCATTCGGCCCCCCGCGGGGCAAATCATCTCGCTCACCGTCGATCTTGAGAACACGCTTCTATCCCTCAAGGAAACGGTTGCGCCGCTGGTTCGCTTCGCCTCTGCAGCCGAGGTTCGGGTAGTCTTTGCAGGTAACGAAGAGAGCCACCCCACCAAGTTTGCCGCCCACCGTCCCATCTTTGTTTATTGCTCCACCGGGCTGCACCACGAAATTCTAATTGCATCCTAACCTTCGCCAAAGGTCGCATTCTGCGAGATGACGAAGCGTCGCTCGGTTCTCTGGGCGTCGCCGAAGGCTCCACTCTCCACGTGGTAAAGCTTGCGGCCAACACCGCCGCTGCGTCCTCCGCCTCCCCAAATGCCCCGCCACCCGTGCCCTCCTCCAATCCATACTTCCCTGGTACGTCTCCGTTTGACCGGGACATTTTCTGCAACTTTTGTCCTTAAACTCGCTGATCACTGTGTTCTTTCCCCCTCCAGTTGACCGGCAAGATCCACTGCATAATGCCATGATGGACATGATGAGCCAGAATCCCCAGCTGATGCAGTCGCTCATGATGGCGGATCCTCGGCTGCAGGCTTTGGCGGAGCGGAACCCAGAAGTGCGACAGATGCTGCGAGATCCTGAGACGCTGCAGCAAATGATTCAAATGATGAGAAACCCGGCGCTGATGCGGGAGATGATGAGGAATCAAGGTACGTTTTGGGTGAGGGTTGGGCCTTGTAGAAGCTAATTTGACTCATTTGACTGTCAGATCGCTCGCTTAGCAATATAGAGGCGATTCCCGGTGGTATGGCAGCCCTTTCGTCCTTGTACAGCTCGATGGAGCAGGAGGAGCACGCGTTGGAAACTCGGCCGCAGACGTCGGACGAATCCAACAGACTCTTTGCGGAGAGGCTCGGCGTCAACCTTAACAGCTCGCCTGCCGATCGTCCCAACGACAGTGCACTCCCCAACCCATGGGGCCCAGCACCTGCAACTAGGCCAGCGCCACGATCAGGTTCGTGCCCGAATGGCCTTTTGAATTTAGCTTTTTTGAATCATCTCTGACTGTCTGACCAGCGCCAGTGACAGCTGTGCCCGTACCTGCGCCGAGTCTCAACGATTCGTTTTTCGGAGATGGCGAACTCTCGGCAGCCGAGCTTCAGCGGATTGAGCAAATGTTTGATGCACTGGAGGGGACGGCGCCGGCACCCTCCGTGCCTCAAGCGACGACGGGACAGACTCCCTCGGCTTTCCCGTTCGCGCCATTTTTTGGCCTCCCGCCGCCAGCAGCGAGCACGGGAGCCGGCGCAGGCGCGGCGGGCCAGGACCCGACCGCGCTGTTGCAGCGGCTGCAAACGGAGCTGGCAGCGCTTAGCATGCGTGCACCCGGCGCGGCCCAAGGGTTCCCCTACCCCGCACCGTCAGTCCCTGCAGCGGCCGCCTCAACGACATCGATCGCGGGAGGAGCAGGTAACACTGCTCCTGCACCTGCGCCGCCGACCGAAAGCCCAGAAGAGCGATTTAAGGACGAGCTTGCGAGAATGAACGACATGGGATTCACAGACAAGGCGAAGAACATTAAAGCCTTGTTGGCAGCGGTGCGTCGTTTTAGTTTGGTTATGCTTTTAAAGTCTCCGATGATTGTGTGTGTGTGTGTGTGTGTGTGTGTGTGCGTGCGTGCGTGCGCGTGTGCGTGTGAGTGTGCGCGCTTGGTGGTTTTTTGTGCTCTTCACGGCGCCCTGATTCATTCCTCTCTTTGTTCTCCCCGCACCGCCTTGCAGGGCGGAAATGTCGACAGTGCTGTCATTTACTTACTGGATCACTCGTAACTAGTCTGCCTGCAACGAAGAGTTGAGAGAGTGAGGGCGGGACCAATGGGCAGCCGTGAGCCGGCGAAATGAAGAGGGAGCAGGGCAGATACAGCGAACGAGAGTAATAAAAGTTGTCCATTAAACACACATTAACCATTTAATGGTCAGTGTGCCAATATTGGCACCGAAACTGAATTGATCACCGTCACAATTATGAGAACTCGAGCGGCTAAGTAGGTCATTGACACTTCATGATGAACGGATCTATAAAGGATAATATTTTCGTTGCAGTCGTTGATGTGAATTGCAACACTGCGACGGAGGTGAGGATCCAAATCAATACATCGTCATGCAAATTGGAATTGTTTCATTCCAGGTCCACTAGAAAAATGCTAGATCGCTATTGGGCATGGGAAGGTTGGGGAAGAGACAAAGTACTGACATAAACTGTCAAAGAACCCTCGGCTATCTCCTTAGAGTGTAACCTGGAGCTACAAAATGGCAGGGTTTCCTCCGGACAATTGGTTCTGGATTGTCTCAAGCGCCATTGTGCCCTAAGTGCTAAGTGGATGGGTGCGGTTAAGGTGGAATGAACCATAATAAGTAACGACTGATCAAAGTAATCACTGATGTAGATGGCAACCACTTATTAATTATTAATTAAGAAACTTGGTTGCCTCACTTCTTCCTGCCCTTGAGTCTGGAAGCTACGGTCACATACCTTTTGGTCATCCAAACCTCAAACATTAATTGAAGAGTGAACAATTATTACATTTTGATAGTAGAGCTGCTCACAAAATTGTCAATGTTTTTGTTTGACTGTCCAAGCCCCTCCCAAGTGCACCAGCGAAGGGTTCTTCCCAAAATTCAGTGTGCTTGGCAGCTAATAGTGTGAAAATGTATTACCAAAGTGGGGAAGCCCTACGCCCTCAGCAGAAGAAGATTGAAGGATTCAAATTATCTCAATCCATTGGCACGATTTGAGGGTTTGCATCAAAAAAATGTTCATCCAGATTGCGATCTCCAATTTTCTGAATTTTCCACCAAACCTTTTCTGCGGTTTGGCCAGGTATATAAAGAAGAGTTTGTTGGTGCAAACCCTGCCCTGTTGGATTCGTACTGCTCTGAAAAAAATTCATGAAACCCATCTCACTTGAAATTATCTTAAAACTCCTTGACCAAGGCCACTCAGGTCAACTTCGCGAAATTGCTGTCAATGCGAAGGTGGGAATGCATACTGTTTACTGCGTTCATGCAGCAGTGTGAGACTATACTCACTCCTTTGACCCTGGGATCTGGGCCCTAGAGTGAGGGAAAGCAAATAATAGGCTAAAACTAACTTTATTGGGCTGTTGTCTAGGGGGTGTTTCAACCCTACTACTTGCCTAGTCCACGAAGTATCCCTACTGATCTGTCTAACAGGGGTCTCAAACACAAAGAATGAACATTCAGAGGGACAATCCTCTGAAGGATCGGTGCTGGAGCACCGATTACTCGCGTGGCCGTGGGCCGATGCGAGGGGAAACGGAAGGGCACTCCCGAGGGCGCAACACAACCGCAGAATAAAGAGAGAGAAGAGGGAAACGGGGGTTTTTATCTCAGGAACCTAATCTCAAATACAACAGGAGCGGTTAATAGCGACGGGACGGACAGGGCGCGACCTAGCGCCCCTCGTCGCGGACGGTGCTGCAGGAGCCCTCGTCGTCGCCAGCGACGGGGGGGAGAGAGAGAAGGGAGTCGACTATGTAGGGGTCGGAAGGTCGCCAGCAGGGAACTCGCACGCGGAAACACCTGCGATCGTACACGCACCCCGCCGGGCTGCGTCGGCACGATCACTCGACCAACGGGCTTTATCGCATCGCACTCGTACTCACACATCTCACCCTCACAGCAATAGGACCGAGGCAGGCGCTTGTAGATCGAACTCTCAGGTGTCGGGGGCCGCGCCGGGCGCAGCCACCAACACCCTCGCGGGGACGGGAAGGTCAGGGACAACGATGCCGTCGTCGCCACCACCACCACCACCGTCGTCGCGGCAGGCAAGCGCCAGGGATCCTCACTCCAACACAGAGCCGGCAATGTCACACAGTCGCTGGTGGGGCCAGCTGCATTCCCCACCCACGGCCCCTTAAGAGGAGCCCCACGAAGGGACCATGTACACACCTGGGTGTGTACCATCTCTCACTACCCTCACCTTTGTGAGCCAGATGGATTTGAAGGGACTCTGTATTGGTGCCAATGGACAGAAATCAGATTGAAGAAAAAAGGAAAAAGAGAAATGGCCCAAAAACAGAGAGAGAGAAAATTGACAAGTCAACCCCCTGACTTGGAGCATCCACCACAAATGCTCTAAGTCCCCCCAACCCTATGCATGTATGTACAAGTGCCAAAAATAAATAATAAATTAGGCGGGCTTGGGGTACAGCCTGTCAGGCACCCCATCCCTAGGCAGTCGGGCAGTCTCCATTAGTCACCGAAAAAGAAATATGTTGAGAAAACCCTGGTGCAACGGAAACTGTTAAGACGAAAGTAGTAAAAGCAGACCCAATAATAAAGATGGGTTAGCCGCAAATACACTTTGATAACGCCTTGGAAACTAAAGAACTGGGAGCAATAATAGGGGTCCCGATCCTTGCGGTTTTATGACAGGTACGCTTGTTTTTGCGAATAAAATCCTAGACTTTATCACTGAGACCTCGGTGTAGTCTCACAGCAGAGCGTCCAGTCAAAAACATTCTTCCCAGACATCCAAGGAAGCTCTCCTCTCTGCAAAAAGGTTGATTTGTTCGGCAAATTGCATCTGGCGAGGCTAAAACTGCAGTGCAACTGGCCCAGACACATGAACAAGACACTGGGGAGACTGTCTCACCTGAGACAGTCAGGCACTTGCTCCAAGAGATCAGTTTCAAAGGTTTATGGAAGGAGGCACAGCCAGCTCTGACAGCAAAACACAATAACACTTTGTTCAAGGTTGCCCTTCGATATCAAAACTGGACAGTTGAGGACTTTAAGTGCGTCATTTGGTTGAACAAGTCATGGCCTATGCTTTAGAATTCCTGGGACACCACTTCAAGAAAATACATTCAACTGAAAAAAAATGTTTGGTGGCAGATCTCAAATGGTTTGGGGTGCCATTACCTGGTCTTGTGTCTTGCAGTTCACATTCGTGGAAGGCTTAATGAATCTGAGCTCTACGTGACTATTTTGGAGAACAATGTCATCCCTAGTCTTGATGAATGCAGACTCGAGGTGCAGGATGATATATTCCAGCAGGACAATGACCCTAAGCATACATCCAAATACACCAAAGAATGGCTCAACAGCAATGGATTTCATGTTATGCAGTGGCCCTCTTAGTCTCCTGACATCAGTCCCATTGAGCACACTTGGACCATCTTGAAGCAGAAGCTCAATTCCTATGAAACTGCACCAAAGCCCAAACTTGGAACTTTGCAAACGAATCAGGAAAGGAATTTCCAGCCAAAATGTGGGGAATTTGGTTCAAAGCGTGCCTAGGAGGATTGCAGCAGTCATTGAGGCAAATAGGGAACACAAATTACTGAATAAAGTTTTCACATCAACGCACAAAATTGTGCCAATGCATAGGTCACATGTTCAATTCTGCCTCTTGCATGATATGTACAGTGCAGCTGTGGCACTTAAGCAGCAGATAGAGCATATCTATGGGAGTAACTGAGCAGAATTTTATGTCTGTCCTGCAATTATTGAGTGTGTTTGAGCAGAGACTGTCATTGTGGCAAAAACATTGGCACAATTTTGTGAGCCAATGTATCAGTCACTTTCGCATTACTGTGTAATCCAGTGCTGAGTAGATGAAACATTACAAAGCAGCTTGTATCAGGTTTACGGAACACGTTGTTGGCAAAAATCGCAATAGGCTGTTTAAAGGGGTCGACACACTGTTAGCTTTTTTTCTCTGGACTATTTTTTGCAACAACAGGGCTTAAAGCGCAATTTCTTGGGGCTTTGTTTTTCAGGTCGTTCAATCTCTTGTGCTGATGCCACTCTTTCGTCAATTTCTGGCTTATTTGGCTGCTTTGGCAGCGATTAAGCAGGTTGAATTGTGTGTTCGCGTTTGTGGGTCGTGTTGGATGCCTTCGAGTTTTTTCCTTTTCGTGTTTTTCCTTTTTGTTCTGGTTTTCTCCCCTTTTTCCCCTTTCTTTCTCTTTCACCTTTTCTCCAAGAAATCTCTTGTGAGAATAGGTGACGATTGTCCCAGTTGTCCCCAACGCTCAATCCCGAACACTGCCCATCACAGGTGCTCCGCGCCTGCGAGGGATCCCATCCCTGTTCCACTCTTCGCTGCCAAGATCTCGCCACCCGCTTCTGCGGCGGCCTTGCTGCCGCCAGATCTGGATCCATCACCTCCGCCAAGAGCAGCCGGTTATTCAGGTTTGGTGCATTCAGCTGTGTTAGTTTGTGTCTCTTAGTTCATTTCTGTGGTTTGTGCTGTCCAACTATCGCAGAGTAGTGTAAACCTTGCTCAACAGTCTCTCTCTATGTCAGGATCCAACCTTTCACTCCACCTGTTTACCCTCCTTATTTGTACCTGTCCTACCCTCCCGTTTTCTTCACATGTAAGGGACTGATTGCCGTTGAGGGCTGACATTCTACTTACAGATGAACAGCAGTTGGTGGGAGTAGCTTTGTCACTTGCAGAATCAGTGCAAGGGAGGCCTTGTGTGTCCTGTGGTGTGTGGTTCAACTCTCTTGAGCAAGGACTGCCTACTCTGCTTGGACTGAACAGACAGCTGCCCAAAGACAGAACAAGAACAACCCCTCACCTGTGACAAGGGAGCCTTGCAAGGCTTTGCCGTGTGAGACCCAAATTTCACCAGTGGCAGGAAAATCTGTTCACAGTGGTGCTACCTTCGAACCTCTCCTATATTATCTGCTTAGCAGAGGAGGAGGAAAACTGCTTACACTGGCTTTCCGTTCCACTATACTCAGAGAATTTTCAACAGGACAAGCCAATCAGTGGGGATATACAAGAAACTTCTTTATTTCTATAGTATTGATGCCCTAACTTAGATGTAAGGTCGGCAACCACCGGATACAATTCAAGTAGTTTCCTATTTGAAGAACAGCACAAGTGATTGATACCTTATATCAATAAAAAGGAATAAGGTCAACACATAGTTCTAGGAAAATTCACAGAGGAAAGGTGTAAATAGTCTACTCTGAGTGAGGGAGTGGAAGGAGTGAATGAAGTGGAGATGTGTGTTTGTGGGTGGTCCTTCTCCCCAACTTGGAGAGAAAGAGAAAAAACTCTGTTATGAATTATTGATACATGATGATGATGTACACGCTGTAATAGTTGCTAGGCAAGCATGACCGGCACAGGGTAAACACCTCTCCTATATTATCTGCTTGAGCAGAGGAGGAGGAAAACTGTTGACACCAGGTTTCCGTTCCACTTAATACTCAGAGTATTTGTCATCAGCACAAGCCAGCGCCCAGGTCTGCATTGGTGGTGGCTTGCTCTCCCATGGGCATTGTGAGAACGATAACTGACAGTCACAATAGGTTCGGGACAGTCTTGTTCCTCTTGCTGCTAACCAGTCAGTTCTGCCTAACAAAAGGGGATAGGGAACAGGGGCAAAGGGAAAAGGGAGACATGTCAGGGGAAGAGAGGAACACAAAAAAAAGGGAAACCAGTCCTCGCATAACCCCTTGCCCGTTGCACAGGCGTGCGGCTGCGTGGCCGAAGGCTGTGGCCGCACGCCAGTCAAAGCCGAGAGGGAGAGGGAGAAAAGAGAGAAAGGGAGGAGGAAAAGGAGGCAGGCGCATGGCGCCTGTCGGAACCCTCTCAGTCTGCGCCAGCAGAACGACTTTGCGGAGTGGAGTCAGAGCAGTTGACACTGCCTTTGGGGATGACTGTGGCGGACAGGGTCGAAGACAGACATCAAAGGACAAAATCCAATTAAGTAGACACACAAGCGGACATAGTAAAGGAACTATTTGTTGCAGGGCTCGACATTGTATGTTCAGGGCACCGGTTCTTTACATCACCTTGTAGTCGTGGCTGCGGCATAAAGCGGGAGACGTTCCGATCTCGCACATCAGCTCTGATGTTGTGTTGGCGGCTCCAAAGGCGAGCGAACCAGGCCCTCCAAACGCCAAAGGAATCATCACCAGGGACTGGGAGGAATACCTGACCAGCCAACTCATTCATATCACCTTGAGAGACCTGGATTTGAAGTGATGTATTGACAGGAACTGCAAGGCACTACCACAGTTTACTGTCCCACCTTCCATCATCAAGTAGCTCCTACCCCAGACCAACCTAAACAGCATGCACAATGGTGAGGTACACTGGGGCTTGAACCCAGCACACTGCCATAAATGGCCAAGAGAACCAATTCTCCTGTCACACACCAGGGACTGCAACCCCCAGCTCATACACACAGTCAGAGAGGAAAAGGGCAGGTAAGAAGGTTCAGGTACAGGTTCTAAGAGGCAACAAGAATGGGGGGTGGGCTGCTGAAATAGGAGAGGGTTGGAATCAGCAGGGTGAAAGAAGGAGGGGCAAAGAAGGGAAAACACATACAAAACAACAAAACAATAAGTAAAACAACAAAGAAGAGGGAGGAGTGAGTCACCAAACAATGGGGCTGAGCCATCAAACAAGGAATGGGGCATTTTCTTTGCATTCAGCTGCCAAGAAGGATGGAGGGGCTGGGGAGAGCTGATTGGTGCAAAGAGGAAGACAATCACCCACAGCCACAAACGAAAAGAGAGACACACACAGAGATAACAAACAAACAAATAATAAAAGATAAAACAGTAAAAACAGGAAAAACATGATAAACAACAAATTGAAAAACAAGTAAAATCAATAAAATTACGAACCAGCCTCGCTCACCTGAGGACGCTGATATTAAATAATGCGACGTACGAAAACGAGTAACTTTTGCTTAATGCTGTCTGGCCGTTCATAGAGCGGAAGGATGAGTTTCCTGTCCTAAGGCATGAAGGTAGATAAAGTGGGATGCCACATTCCTTCTACTCTGGCGAGTGCCACTAGCAGACCGTTACATAGTAGCCACGATGTGTGAGTCCTAGTTTAGAGTTCAGTTGTAGCTCCCTCTACGCTAGACGCTACGACCAGATGCAATACAAAGCTCACATACCGCAGGCAGACACCAATCATTGTGCTCCGCCTCCCAACTGTGCCTCTGGCACCCTGCTTTAAAAAGGGGACAGCTGGGCAACCCCCAGCAGAGCAGCAACTGGACACATGCACCCCACATAAAAACAAACCATCATTGTACCACTTTAACACACTCGCAACACTTCAGTCACCACTTCAACACACCTATCGCCACTAACCAAAACACTTGAATCATTCACCTTTGGTGGCTCGAAAATTTGCCTACGCCTGGGAGTGAACTCCAGCAGGGTGTGCTGGAGTTCCATGATGTTGTTTGAGTAGTTATCCACGACACGAAACTGCTGAATCCTGTGCTCAATAGCACAACAGTATCGTGCAGGTTTGGTTGGAGGTCCACATCATCCCATCTATCCCTTCGTGGGCTTGTGGATTGTGGGTCTCCAACTCATAGTCCCAAAGACCAGTATGCCAAGTAAGGTTGTAAGACCGCTTCAGGAGTTGAAAAAACTCCATAAACTCTTCAAATATCTCGTCCTCCATCAATCCGTACAGTGCAAACGGGGGGCACTCGCCATGTTTGCATACCTGTGCGACTTTGCAGGATGGTCAACGCAGCGTGTGTCAAAACCTTTGCAGACCCACATACCTCTGTCCCTGTGGTCTGGATTGAGCTCAGCACCTGTGACTTTAAGATGCGGTTTTGGAGACGCGGCCTTTGTTCGCCTGTCGGGGCTGAGGTAAAGCAATTTCGTCGGAGGCGTTACTTTGGCCCGCTGGGAACGCAGGCTTACTGCTCTGGACACGTTGTTGGTCCTGTGATTGGGAGGATCTCCTGTAAAAAAAATCTTTGTCTCTTTTTGGTGTGGTCCCTTTCTCTGTCTCTCTCTCTTCTCTCTCTCTCTCTCTCTCTCTCTCTCTCTATCTCTCTATCTCTCTCTCTCTCTCTCTCTCTCTCTCTCTCTCTCTCGCTCTCTCTCTCTCTCTCTTTCGCTCTCTCTCTCTCTCTCTCTCTCTCTCTCTCGCTTCTCTCTCTTTCTCTCCCTCTCTCTCTCCCTCTCTCTCTTTCTCTCTCTCTCCTCTCTCGCTGCTGTCGCCCGTTGCTTTCTGCTGCTGGCCCCTCGCGACGCGCCGCTAGCTGGTCGCCCTTTGCGCCGAACGAGCGATGCTCTCAACAGCCCATCGCACACCCGGCTTACCCGGGCGCGCAGAGCACCAGCAGCAGCAGCAGCAGCAGCAGCACTGGATCACCGCCACCAGCACCACCGCCACCGTCAACACCAACCATAAACTCTCTCCTGGCCGGCTCGTCAGTGGTTCCGCCGGAGGCGGCGGCGGCGGAGCGGGCGCCGTGCCAGTCTCCCCAGCAGACACTAACCGCAGCGCGAGCGACATCCCTTCCCCTGTGTCAACAACTGCTTCGCAATACCATCATCAACACCATCAACAACTGCAACAGCAGCAACATGGAGAAGGACGAGCCCTGTCTGACGTTGGCACGAGCAGCGCTCTGGAGGGCGATGTCGACGGCCACAGCCACGTTTACAACTACGATGCCGCCCACATCCGTCCGTCTTGCATCATTCGCCGAGGCCTGCTTGTTCACAGGAACGCATCCGGAATCGTAGCCGGCAAAAAGAAGCCGAAGCACGTCTTCTTGTGCCGACCCATGACGACAGACGACATCATGTTTCTGCGGGACAGCGTCGCAGCGGCTGAACGCGAAAGTAACCAACGGTCCATGGACGACGTTTGGTTGGAGACTACATTGCAGTCAGCGTCGAAAGCGGCGAGAGACGGTGAAGTAGAGTTGTATGGGCATTTGGCGTATGCAGCTGTCACAGGTCCGTTCGATGAGCCTGCGCTCCAACATATCGCTCTTACTAAGTGACCTTACTATCGAATTCAGCTCACCCCCTCATGGTGGTCGCCGGTGGAACCTCGAAGATATTCATACACATGACGAACGTTGCTGCTGTTCTTGAAGAGACAGACCTCGGCGCCGCTTGTCACTTCAGCATTCTTACTAGTAAGGAAATAAACCCCATCTGGCTTTACTGGACTAAATATCGACCCCTCCTCAGCGAGTCGCCAGGAATTCAAGTTTTCAACCGAAACCTCTCCAGAATATCAACTGTGGATTGAAGACTTGCTTGACGCGCACTACGAATGTCGTTGGGCGGATGACGCTCGTTCCATTCGCTCTGGCCTGTCTAGTCGCTCGGGTCGTTCCGCGCGCAACAGGACGACGCGCTATCGAAGTCCTGTCGCATCAGTGTCCCAGCATTCAGTTTCGAGAGATACCTCTCCTAATGGCGTTCGCTCAGGGCTTCCGAGGGCAGCTTCGTCTAATTCTATTGCTTCGAAGTCTTATCACTTGACTGGTGATGGAACGTACCAAGCAGAGCCTGTTTATGTACAAGCTAGACCCAGGGGCCGTAGCACTCCTCAAACTTTTGCAGAGCGTACCTCCTCTTTGGCTGTGCCAGCATCGTTTGTCGGAGCATCCGGACCAGGAAGCTTTCGCTCTAATATTCACTCTTCCAGCTCAAGCATTCACTCTGGAGCTGGTCAAGTAGATCCAGGTGGCACGGAAATTTCGGAAGTCAGTATTGCTGCTGAGCAGACATTGACGGTGCCCACCCAGAGAGCTACCAAACTTGTGCAAGAAGAGGGGACTTCGCTTAACACAACTCCAACCCTCACGAACTCGTCAGTTCCGAGGACACCAGAGTCCAATCCAAACAACGTCGACGAGGAACTGGAGAGCATTCGAGCCGGGTCACTGGTTCGATTTGCGACGAACAAGGAGCTTCCAAAGCTTGCGGCGGAGAGCACCGGCCCCGTACCTATGGGGCGGAAGATGAGTTTTTTTAAGGAAGGGCAATTCACGCAGAATTCACGGAAACGGGGTGATTCATCTTTTCTCCGGAACCCTCTCACCCCCCCGACCTCCTCATCGACGACAACAATGTCAAGAGGTGGCTCTGCTACCTCGGCTTTTGAAAGCTCGGCGGTGCTGCCCCGACCGATTTTAAAGTCGAGCGCCCCGCAGGAGCAAGCGGAAGAAGAGACTTACATTCCTCCTCGTTCCAAGTCAGCCTCGCCAGTTGCGATTTCCCCAACGGATGGAAGGTCCAAGTTCAGTATTGCTGGTTTCATAACAAACACAAGCGACAAGCTTAAAACGCAGCTTTCAAAGATTCCGGGGCCATCGGCAAAAAAGGGAAAACTGCGTCGTCCTGCCTCTGATTCGTCAATCAATTCCGAAAGTGTTAGAAAGTCTCTGCTTGCGTCAATATCGCTGGTTCCATCTGTGCGAGTACTTCCATCGGAAAGCTTGGTTTCTATGATCAAGCATGACCCGAATTACCCTCCGGACGTCGCGAAGCTTGACTCGGACGACCTTCGCATGAGCCGAGACGTGTCGAAGCTTCCTGAAGATATCGCTCCAGTGTCCGAGGTTGAGCTACCGGCTGCTCAGCAGCAGACTGGAGCTTCGAAGGTGGGAGCAAACGGACAGTCTCTTGAGGATGGCAAACTTCTACCCAGCGAAGTCACTCCCGCTTTGCGAAGTTCCCCTGAGCCGACAGAAAGTGTGAGAGCCGGAACGCCTAATGGTCCATCTGCTTCTGCTGGCTCTCAAACGGGACTATCTCACGGGGGACCTGCCGAGGAGGATAGTTCTAGTGGAAGTAGCAGTGACGAAGACGATTCCGACGATTCTATCAAGGTTTCATTCGCGAAAAAGTCATCACTTCACAATGAGAAGCGCTCTTCTCTTCTTTTTAATACTAATGATCAGGCGGGTTCCAAATCCAGCCCAAGATCTTCAACAACTACTGGCCTGAACATGACCTTTACCCCGAGCCGAAGCAGTTCAAACCGTCGTGGCCTATCGATTGGATTGTTGCCGAGCTCCTCTTCTCCAGCACCACCTTCGGTTACTCGCAGAGTCGCACGCGTCCTTACCGACTTTACCGATGGCGACATAGAAAGGGACCCTTCAAAATCATCACAGAAGCAAAGCGAAACGTCAAGCAATTCGTCAATTGTTATCACATCTGAGCCAGACGGTTCTGGCGCAGCTCAAGACGCAAGCTCCGGTGCTCAGGTCGCGGACGAAACCACACCTGTCGCTGCTGATCCCAAGGAAGAATCAGAATCGGCGTCAAAGTCGCAGGAACTGGAGGCGCCACAGGACATGCCAGAAGAGCTCAACCAAGAGGCTTTGCACATTGAGAGCTCGCAACTGGAAAATGCTGCACAGTCGAATGTTAAGCCGGATGCTGCGGAACTACAGCAGGAAGTTTCCTCGTTTGCACTGCCCTCGGAAGCGTTAAATAAGCCCTTACCACCGAGCCCGCCACGGAGCCCCGTAGCGGAGAACGAAGAAGTGGAGTATGTTGCTCCGTCAAAGCCCCGCCGTCCAAAGTCCTCCATCTCGAACTTTCAGTGGCCCACCATTGCCTCGAAGAAGCGAAAGGAAAGTTCACCAGCGATCTTTGGACAGACTAGCCTTTCCGAAGCTGTGCACAATGATCCGTCTACAACCGAAGGAGAAAGCGGAATGGCTGCCTTCAAACGACGAATTCTCGCTTTGGCGTCCCCTGACGCCTCTAAGTCGTCTAAAGGGGAAGACGAGGCCCAAAATGCCGAAGTGATTTCGGAGCCCGTTGCGACATCTTCTCAGGTGACTGGCAGTGGAGCACCGTACTTTTCTCCGCGACGAGGGTCAAAGACTAGACTGTTCCGCTTCAGCATGCAGAAAAAGAGGCAACTTGGTGGAAAGCCTTCAACTCCAGCTGTCACCGCCATTGTGGAACCTGCTCTTGAAACCTCTGCGGGAGAGTTGGCCCCTGTGTCGGAAGCAGTGGAATCTCCCGAGGAGTCAGTGCGTGAAGGTCCCTCCACGGACGACCAAAGTCCAGCAATTCCCTCTCTGGCCAACACTGGTGAGGCAGGTGACCAAGCCTCCTCAAGCAAAGTGGATGGCCAGGCTGCAGCACTCCCCTCCCCTAGCAATGTAGATGAAGTTGTGGACGCGCAGAATTCCTCTACCACTGCAAACGCCGTCCCTGGAGCCGAGGAAGAGAAGTAGTTTTCGGAAAAAGCCCATCTGTTTTGGGCCCGCCTTCGTTTTATCTCTTTATTTCTGTTTAACTCTTTTCTGTCATCTCGCTTTTCGCTATGGCGCTCGTCAGCGACCTTGATCACCCTCATGTTACGCGAAGAGCTTTCACTTCTCGACGCTTGCCTTTCCGACGATTGCACTATTGTTTTAAATCCTCTCATTATAGTAAGTAACAAAAAAAAAGAAAAACTCATAGCGTTTGTCTCAAATTTCAAACCCCGAACCCCGACGGCACTTCAAATGCGGAGGATCAGCAGCGCCCCGAAGTCCGCCCTGGCCGTGGCCGCCCGATTTGCGCCGTTGTACGCGTTCGGACTGTTCTGCTACGCACGCGAAGTGACGTACGCACCAATTGCAGCCCAAGGCGGACAGCTTTGCTGGACTTCGAACGCAGCCGGAGCTCAGATCACACTGGAACCCTGTTCGAAGCCTCCGCTCCCGCAGGAACAGCTTTTCAGTCGCATCCCAGTGAGCACCACTCAGTTTCGAATAGCCACGCCGAACGGACTTTGCGTCGATCTTTTGGGTTGGAACAGATCCGTGCGAGCGCCCATTGGGGTAGGTGCCCGCTGCTCTTTGGCCGAGAGTCCCATTGGGGAACGTGGTAATCGACATTTCGTTCGAAGATGTGGAAATGCCACGCGGACCCGTATGTGCATATAAACCAGGTGCTCCGTTTCTCGGGATCATCGGCACAGCTTGCTTCATCGTCTTTGTGCGTTGAGATTGGGTCGAGCCAAATAGGCGCCGGGATCGTGCAGAAGTGAGTCGTAATGTGGTCACCCTGACAAAAGCCTGTCGCTCACTCTGTCTCCCCACCCCCCCACCCCCTATGGCGCAAGCAATTGCGACGGGTCGGAAAAGCAATCGTTCCGCTTCCCTGCCCAAACGGACCTTGCGCCCGTCGCTCCGCTCGAAGGTCAGATCCGCACGACCGGCGGCCTCTGCTGGACCGTCTCCGGCTCGGGCTCCCCGCTCGGCGTGAAGCAGTGCGGGAGCGGCAGGGCCGACCAGCTCTTTGCGGTATCTGCGCTCGGCCCGGGAGTCCAGATCCGGTCGGTCGCCGGAAACTTTTGCGTGGACGTTTTTAACGGGAGCGCTTCTGATGCAGCGGTTGTCGGTGTAAGAGTTTTTTTTCTTTCACATCCCGTCTCTGTGACGGTTTTGCTCTCTCTATCTGTCTCTCGCTTGTATTTTTCGCTCTCTTCCAACGTTTATCTGGTAAACTGAAAATGTAACTTACCGCCCCAACCAACCAACGGATACATGAAATAGGCATGGCCTTGCCACAAGGACGTCCCCAGCGGCCAGACACAGATATTTATACCCTCCTCTCCGGCTGACGCCGACGTCCCGGTGTATCTCACAAACATGAGGTCCAGGCGCTGTCTCCGCACGGACGGCGCCGAGGGTTCCGTAATTCGGCAACGGTAAGTCATTCTTCATTTGTAGCACGCGACAAGCATCACCCGCCTTTCACCAACCGACGACGTACCGCGGCCCCCTCCCCTGCCCCCGCTTTAACCTCGCCCCCCCTCCCCACCCCCCCACCCCCCCAAAAAAAAAAACTTTCACCCAACCAAAAACCAAAAACCTCACAGATCCTGCGACCTCGGCACCGACGAAATCTTTTCGCTCCCGTCGAATGCGACCGCCGCCGAGCCGGCCAAGCCGGCGCTCCTCGCGTCGGGGCACACACTCATCCAGTCGTCCGAAGCCCCCGCGCTCTGCTGGACCGCGGGAAGCCCGATGCAGCTCGAGCCGTGCAACGCCGCGTCCGCGGCGCAGCTGTGGGCTTTTGATTTCGGGCAGTTTGTCACCAACGCGACCGGGCAGCAGCTGTGCGTTGGCGTGCCGGCGGACTCGGGAAGCGCGAATGCTGAGGTGAGCGGGAGATTTTGGGAGCTGTGGGCTGCGGGGACAAGGCAGATTAGGGAGGCAGCGGGACTACCTTCCTTTGTCGCTTGCCGATGCGGTTCAAAGCCTAATAGCGTTTGGTCTGGGTCAGCTTGACACGTGCAGAAACACGGCGGACCAGCTCGTCATGCCACAAACCGACGGGAGCATTGTTCTTGGCACGGCGTTCGACTGCATCGGCCCCGTCGCCGCCAGAACCCCTGGCATTTTGCAACAGAGGTAACCAAACAGAAGAAGGCGGAATTGCTTCCTTTTGGCGTTTTGTGTGAGTTTACAGAGCTAACAAGCGACAAAATACGACACACACACACACACACACGTCTCCATCAGCGCATGCGACAACTCTACGCGCCAGAAATTTGTTTTTTCCAACCCCGCCGCCGTCTTTCCAAGGTTGGTCTCGCAAAACTGCTCGTCGTTCACGACACGGAGGGAGTGGCGCGAGCTGTCGGACCAGGAGAAGTCCAACTACATCAACGCGGTTCAAAAGCTGCGGAACATAACGTCTGGCGGAGGGAGGCGGGGAGTCTACGACGACCTCGTCGCTATCCATGCCAGCGCAATCAAGTACATACACGGACAGGTGACTGCCCGCTTCTTCTTTCTTCTTCTTTCTGCTTCGTTTACCGCCGCGTCCAATCATGACTTGTGTCTCTCATCCCTCCCGATTCCCTCGTGTCCTTTCTCTCCGCATATGCCCCGGGTCAGCCGCTCTTCTTTCCTTGGCACCGATACTTTATTCGAGTCTACGAATCCTACCTCCAAGCGATCGACCCGACGGTCAGCTTACCCTACTGGAACTGGGCCATCGACGGACAGGAACCGCTGACGGACGGGTCGATTTTCGGTCCGTCGGCGCTGTCGCTCGGAACGCGCGGGGAGCCATCGGACACGGACCACTGCCTCCGCGACGGCTTCGCCAAAGACTGGACGTCGTTCTACGACTCTGCGTGCGTCGCGCGAAACTACGTCGACGGGTTTGCGCTGTACGACGACACGGTGCTGACCCCTCTGGTCAAGTCCTCGGTCAACTTTACCGACTTTACTGTGCCGATGGAGGGCGCGCACAACGGAGTGCACGTCTTTGCGGGAGGGGTCGGCGGCGACTTGTATTACATCGACATGTCGCCAAACGACCCGCTGTTTTTCCTGCACCACGCGTTTGTCGGTGCGTTTTTGGTTGTTTTTTTTTTTTTTTTTTTTTTTTTTTTTTTTAACTTTCCTTCGATTCTTTGGCTGAGCAAGGTAGAAATTGGGAGAGAAAACGTTGCTGCTGTTGCGGCCCGGCGATTTCCTTCTTGTCCTTAATTAGCACGCACGCTTCTCTTCTCTCTTACCTACCCTTGTCTTTCCCCGTTGCCTCTCATTTGTCCCCACCAGATATGCAGTGGTACCTATGGCAGCAGGCCCATCCCGATGTTGCCAACGACTACGAGGGCACCGCCGCAAACCCCCCCGGGTCCAAC
The DNA here is from genome assembly GCA_025765615.1 of Zopfochytrium polystomum. Lineage (NCBI taxonomy): Eukaryota > Fungi > Chytridiomycota > Chytridiomycetes > Chytridiales > Chytridiaceae > Zopfochytrium > Zopfochytrium polystomum. The sequence continues at coordinate 220,623 of JAIVFJ010000080.1, forward strand.
AACACGTACGCGGTGTCTACGGCCGATCTGATGCCAGGGTTCAACGTTCCCGTTCTCGCCGGCATGAGCTCGGACGGCCCGCCGGGCACCATATGCGTAAAGTACGAGCAGCCCTCCGAATGGATCAAGGCGTCCCCGTCCAGCGAAACCAAGCCCTACTTCCAGCAGCAGCAGCAGCAGCAAGGGCAGCCTGGACAACAAGGGCAAGCGCACCACCAGCGAATTCAGCGTCGGACCGACGATGTTGGCGGCGGCGGCGTCGGCGGCGACGCACAAGGCCGCTCGGCCGTCGGATCGGGCCGGTTCGGCACCACGGCGCGGAAGGCCGTTCAGCCCATTCCCGAGGACTGGATCGTCGGCGGGCATCTCCGCAGCGGCATGGCGGCCGGGCACGGCGCTGGCCCAGCCGTGCGGATTGCGGGGGAAAAGGGAGGAATCAGCGGGGTGGACGACGGACAGGGTGGTGGCGGCGACGTTGGCTCGCCGAGTCCCGCAAGCGCAGACCCCGCTGCAATGCGATGCCTGCAGCGTACGCGGCAGGGCGAGCAGCGCCTGCGGCAGATTGCCGAACAGTTTGATCGCGAGCTCGACGCGTTCTACGCGACCCATCCGCACGCGTCGTACGCGGAAGCTAAGCAGTCGGTGCTCGACAACTGGAAGTAGCACGGACGGACGGATTGGCTGGTGCTTTGTTCATATTTATGATTTTTTATATCTCATTCTCTTGTTTTTGTGTTGCTTGGCGCCCTTACCTTCCTTCTCCTCTCCCGCCGCCTCCCTCAGTGTGCTCAGCCCTGCTCCTCTCATTCCTTCTCACTCTCTTATCTACTTATTAGCTAACCCCCAACCCCACTTTCTGTGAATCTCTGAAGTGCTGAACTCTTGCAGATTTTTTGTTTTTTGATGATGTTGTGACTACATGTAACAGAAAATACGCTCCTTCCTCCTGCCTGCTGCTCTCCATCTTTTCGTCGAAAAGGGTCTGCGTCTGCCAACAAAAGAGCGCGAAAAGGTCGCACCAGAGAGCTCTGCCACGTTCAATGGCCGCTATCAAAACGGATCTCTCCTCCTCTTCTTCTTCGTCAGCAGCCGGCTATGTCGAGAACATTTCAAAGATCACGTTCTCCTCTGACTACATTTTGTGTGATGAAAGCACCAAAGCAAATGCAGGCTGTCCTGCAATCCATAAACCCCTGGTACATACGGTGAACTCTTGCCATTTGATACCGCGCGCCTTTTTTTACTCGCACGTTAGCCCAGCGTACCACCCTGTCACGAGCCGCCCATTCACCCGAATGGCATCCGTCATTAACGGACACGCGACGGCCTGTCTCGCGCCGGACGCAATCCGCTCCACCTCGTGCGCAACCAGCGCAAACTGCCGCCAAGTGCACCGGCGCGGAAAGTCCTCCTCGCCGTCGCTACTGCCGCCGCCGCCTCCGCCAACTTCTGCTTCAACGGCCGCAACCACGTCACCGGTTCCGTATTACAGCCCCGAACGTGTACGCGTATCCTGGCGTCGAAAGCTCTCCAACCTTTCGTCGAGTTTCTCCTCCGGCGTCCGCACCTGCGCCTGTCGCTTCATCGGGCGCCCCAGGCTCGTACCAGACCGTCAGCCTCCTGCCTTCTGCGTTTGGCCCCCCCGATCCACAATCTTTTGCGACGTCGTGCTTCCGGCGTCATCCCCCGTACTGTTCCAACGACGTTCAAAGAGCATCCAACTCCTCTACCGCAACCCGCAACTTCTTTCGCTTTCTCCTCGGCCGCTGCAGCCATCGCGGCAACATCGGGTCACGGGCAGACGAGCCCGACTCTTTCTCCTACGTCCATGGCGCAGAAGCAGAGCCACACATCCGGGGGCTGGCGCACCCGTCCGCGCCGTTGCCGTCCTCGACTGCCTGACCGGCACGGACGTTGTCACAAGTTCGACCGCCGTCATGCGCATCTTCCCCCAACTCCCTCACCCTTCTCGTCCCCCGCGTCACCGCCCCCTCCCTTTGCGTCCGAAATTCTCGCAGCGTCGTTTGCTCTCATCAGCGGTCGCATCGCCGTTGGCGAGCCATCGCCCACCACTGTGATACTCTGGGATGCATGCAATCCTGAGGTCACCAACCTCAGAGACAATGTGGGACCGTGATGTAATGGCCCTTTTCGTTTTCATTTTTTCATTTTTCTAATTTTTTTTTCGACACGTACTTTTGTCTTGTTGGGGGTCCTTGTAACTTGTCTTTTATAGTACAATTATTTCGTGGTGCACGCACGTGCGACAACGAAAGATATTTATCGAAGCAGTGTTTCCGCCCACAGTTCCTCGGGAAGTCCTTTCGAGCACGCGGCGCTATGGTCTTCGCCCATAATGAGGCTCGGCGTATTCTAGGGGCATGCATGAGAAACATTGTGCAAACCAATGATGACAGAGGATGTCGAGTGTATTTACGGGTCCATTTTTTTTCTTTTCTGTTTGCTCCTGACAGTAGTCCTTTCGGACTGGCCTCGGTAGCAAAGTTCAACAACTGGTAAGAGATGCAACAAGAATGGACTGATACTGAGAAGGTGAAAGGGAGCGGGGGACTGCGCTTGCAAAAGACAAAGAAGGTTCAAGAACAACAAGAACTGCGAAAAGGGTTCAGACCGACTGCATTATTTAATGCAGTGCACGAAGATTTAGATTTGATCGCACACTCAGCCTCAGAAGAGGAGCTCAGTGTACTTCGGGTAAGGCCAGTACTTGTCGGCAACGTGCTTCTCCAACCTGGGACATGGGTGTCAGCAGCGCACACGAATAGGCAAAAAGTGTTTAACTTACGTGTCGGACTTGGAGCGGACCTCCTCCAAAGCTGCGGTGAGCTCCTTGCCGGCAACCTCACCTTGCTCTTCGTCGTGGAGAGCCTCAACCTTGTCAATGACAGCCTGCAAATGGTCGGCAGCTTTCTTCAGATCGGCCGTGAGCGTGGTCAAAGTCTTCAGGGTCTCCAACTCGGGCGCGTCCGACAAGTCAACGCCAACGTTCTTCTGCGAGTTCAGGGACTCGGCGAGATCCTTCCTGTAGGCATACGCGCCGGGCAGGACGCCGCTCGTGATCATGTTCTTGAGAGTGTTTCCTTCGATGAGAAGGTCCTTGGCGTACTTCTCGACGAGAATGTGGTATCGAGAGTTCAGTTCGTCCTCCGTGAAGATACCAAGGGACGTGAGCAGCTGACGGTTTTTGGGTTCCAAGAGCTGCTTGAAAGCAACTGGGCACGACTTAATGTTGGGCAGGCCACGGCGTTCGGCCTCCTTGACCCAGTCGTCCGAGTAGTTGTTGGCCTCAAAGCGGATGTTCTTCGAGTCCTTGATAAACTTCTTCACGACAGCGAGAATGTCGTCCTCAGTAAGCTCCGGCTTGGAGCCCTTCGCCGCAAGGAGGGCGTCGGTGACGGCATTGATGGAGGCAGCAACGGCCGAGTTGAGCAGGACCACGGGGAGCGACGGAGACTGCTTGGCGCCGACGGCACGGAACTCGAACTTGTTGCCGGTGAAGGCAAACGGACTGGTGCGGTTGCGGTCCGTAAGGTCACGCGAAATAGTGGGGAGGGTTGAGACCTTGAGGTCCAAGACCGTTCCGCCGACCTTGACGGTCTGGAGGTGGGGTCGGGAGAAGTTCTTGACCGAGCGGTTCTCCTCGATCGCGTTCAAGACTTCGTTCAAGTGGTCTCCAAGGAAAGCGGAGACAATGCCCGGGGGGGCCTCGTTGGCGCCAAGGCGGTGCTCGTTGGAGGCAGAGGCGATACCAGCACGGAGGAGGCCACCGTGCTTGTGGACGGCATCCAAGGTGGCAACAAGGAACAGCAGGAAACGGTAGTTTGTTTCCGGCTTGAGCGTCGGGTCAAGAAGATTGTCACCGGCGTCCGTGGACATGGACCAGTTGGCGTGCTTTCCGCTGCCGTTGACGCCCTTGAAGGGCTTTTCGTGGAAAAGAACCTGTGCAAGCATCATGCTTAGTATTGTATTCAGGGCGCCACAATAAGAAAACTCAAACCTTGAGCTTGTGACGGTGCGCGACTTGGTGAAGAACCTCCATGGTGACCAGGTTGTGGTCAACGGCCACCGAAGACTCCTCGAAGATAGGAGCCATCTCGAACTGGTTGGGGGCGACCTCATTGTGGCGAGTCTTGACCGGAACACCGATCTTGATGAGCTCGTATTCCGCCTCGCTGATGGCAGCAAGGACGCGCGACGGGATCTGGCCAAAGTAGTGGTCCTCCAGCTGCTGGTGCTTGGGAGGGGGCACACCGATCAAGGTGCGGCCAGTGATCTGAAAAAAAATTATTGGCGATGCTTGCCGCAAATAACGCCAAATGATTCACAAACCTTCAAGTCAGGGCGAAGGTTGTACAGCGCACGGTCAATGAGGAAGAACTCCTGCTCCGTGCCCAGGGTAGTAGAGACGCGCTTAGTCTCAGTGTCGCCAAGGGCTCGAAGGAGGCGCACAGCAGCGTTGGAAAGGACTTCAGAGGAGCGGAGGAGGATAGTCTTTTCGTCCAAGGCCTCGCCGTTGTACGAAATGAAGACAGAGGGGATGTACAGGACAGCAGTTCCGTGTGGCCCGCGGCGGATGAACATCGGGCTGTTATAGACAGAGGAGGGTTGGTGATTAGTCGACCTTGACTGGATGGTGGTGAGGTGCCACAAGGCTCACCTGGTCGTGTCCCAAACAGTGTAGCCACGGGCTTCAAAGGTGCTGCGCATCCCACCATTGGGGAACGAGGATGCATCCGGCTCAGATTGGAGAAGTTGGCCGCCAGAGAAAGCATCGATGGCATGGGTCTGCGGTGGCAATCAACTTGTTCTTTAGCGTTTCTCATCGATGGGTATGGTTAGATCTCCACATAAAAATCTCACCTGCTCGAATCCGTTGACAAAGGTTGTCTTGAGAGTAAGGAACGAGTCGTGCTTCTCGGCGGTGGTTCCCGTCTGGGGCTGGAACCAGTGGGTGAAGTGAGTCGCGCCACTGTGGAGGAGGATGATGGCATTAGGGGTTTTCCTTTAGGGCTTAGGGCTTCCCGGAGGGCGAAAAAAGCACGCGACCCCGTTTAAAGTGGCAGCCGATTGGAGAAAAAAAAGGTTACGCGACCAACCCCACCCCCAACGAATGGTAAACTCTAAAATCCTCACCGGTCCATTGCCCAGACGCGGACGGCGTGGGCGACTGCATCAGCAGTAGGACGGTCCAGTTGTTGACGCCCCTGGAGTTTCAAGGTTGGTGTTGGGCATTGGGGGGATGGTCGGGAAGGAAGAGGGTCAGAGATCGCGCACCGCGAGAGCAGAAAAAAAAATCAATTAGAAGGCGTCCAGCGCGCCTCCCTGTCCTGTCCATTCCCCCCCAAGCAATCCAAAATCACACGCACACACACGCACCTGGATCTGCTGGATGAAGCGGTTGTAGACGGGTTTGGGGAGCGAGTTGCTCAAAGCGGCGGTGCCAAAGACGTCCTGGCCAAAGACTTCGGAGGGGTACTTGTTGCGAATCGTGCCGTTGGAAGCGGTGACTTGCGGCCACGTAATGTCCCTGTTGGGACGGTGGACAGTCTCCTGGTAGGCAGAGAGGCGCGCGCTTTGGGCCATTTTTCGCTTTTGTTTTTGAGGGGGATTGAAAGGTAACGAAGTAGTGGGAAGTGGGGGAGATGAGACCAAAGAAGAGCCTGGGTGACAACAGGAAAACGCGAAGGCAGAAGCTGGTGTTGAGGACCCACGTGTGAGAGAGCGAGGGAGTGTGGGTGTGTGTGTGTATTGGATGTGCGAATGTGATCGAATGAGCCTTTTTCTGTTTCCTTTTTTTTTTTTTTTTTCCTTTTGAATGCGGAGATGCAATACAGAAAAAAAAACTATATAAAATGACAAAAAAAGGCAATCACAAGCCCAACCCATCAATCAATCAATCAAACATCAATCCGCGGTCAGAGGCGAGTTTTCCCTTCTCTCTCTCTGCCTTTCTCTCACTCTCACTCACTCTCTCTCTCTCTCACCTCTCTCTCTCTCTCTCTCTCTTTCTCTCTCTCTCTCTCCCTCTCTCTCTCTCCCTCGCTCACTCTCTCTCTCTCTCTCGCTCTCTCCTTTCTTGCCTCTCTGATGCGATCCCCAAACAATCACCGAGTACACGTGACGTCACTGTCGTGTGTGTGTGTTTGTGTGTTTGTGTTTGTGTGTGTTTGTTCTTTTGCCACAAGTGCTCGCCACCGCGACGTGATCTTTGCTTGCATTTTTCGTGGCTTCTCCCGTCAGCTGTCTCTGTCGCTCTCTCCCTCCAATATCGTGCGTGGGAAAGAGACACAGAGAAGACCAAGCCCAGACAGACCCGCGCCAAAGCAAATATGGAAGCTGGGCAGAGAGAGAGAGAGAGAGAGAGAGAGAGAGAGAGAAAGAGGGGTATGTTTGCTTTGGTGAGACGCGGAAAAGCGCGCGGCGTGACTTCGCGACGCGCGCAAAGAGAAGAAAAAAAAAATTATCATCATCGAAAAAGGTGAAAAAACCCCTCTTGTCGAGAGAGGAAAAGAGAAAAAGTGAGTGGACGCGCCCCAAAACCCCCGGTCCTTGCTCTGCCAGCCAGCCAGTCTCGTCGTTGCTCTTGCTCGCTCTTTCAACGCGTCCTCGCAGGCACGTGCTGCTGATGCTGCTGCTGCGTGTTGAGGCTGGCCAGCGACTGCCGCCGTCGACGCTTCTGCTTTCGAGGAGACGACCTGCGCGTTTTTGAAGCAAATAAAATGCAAAAAAGCACAGGAGGAAGGAACAAGCAGAGGAGAGGGAAAGGGGAACAATTAGAATCATAGTGCATCAATAGAGAGAGAGAAAGGAGAGAGAGAGAGAGAGAAGAGAGAGAGAGAGAGAGAGTGTGTGTGTGTGTGTGTGTGAGTCAGAGGAGAGCGAGAGTCCACCCGCCGCGAATGAGGGGGGACACGGTATCAAAAAAAAGGGAGAGAGAGGGTTAATTCTCCTTCATCCTCCCGCCCTCCTCCTCACCTGCCAGAATCCGCCGGTAAAGAAATTTCCGGCGGCGCCGACATGCTTCGAACAAGCAGCGCCACCGGAACGCGGCCCTCGTCGTCCAGGTCGTAGCGCGCGTTGTCGCCGTCCTCCCCGTCCTCGTGGTTCAATCGGTCTCGGGGCACAACTTGAGAAGTGTCCACTGCCAGTGCGCCTGCGACGCCCGTCGTCGGTCTGCCGCCAGAAACTGGGGCGGGGCCGGGACTGCGCCGGCCATCCCTGGGACTGCCCCCGCCACCGGCACTAGAACTGGCACCGGCACCGACACCGCCGCCGCCGCCGCCACCGCCACCAAACCACACGCCCCGATTCACCGCGGCACTGCTAGCGCCGGACGACCCGGGTCTCTTGCTGCCACCGCTACTTACAGGCTGACCCGACGTCACCGCAACGTCCACAAAGGCCTGCTGTCTGTACTGCTGCTGCTGCTGTTGGTGTTGCTGCTGTGTTCCCGCCCTCCTGCTCGGCGACAGCGGCGGCCGAGTCGTAGCGCCGTCCGCATTTTGCCCTGGTTGACTTTGCGCGGACGCTCGCGCCGATCGCTCCCCTTCGTGCCCGCCGGAGCTGGCGAGACGGCCCTTGCCCTTATTGCGCACAGGGGACGGCGTGCCAGAAGTACTGGCCGGAGATGCCGCGTTGGGCGTGGCAGGCACAGTGGACGACAACCTTCTCGACGGTGCCGTCGCTGTCGAAACTACGTTGAGGGCTTCTGATATTGGTGTAAAGCGCGCACTCGGTTCGCTGGGATTGCTCAGCTCATCACGTCTTGCCGCAACCCCATCTAGAGGGCCGTCCGGTGGGTTTGGCGAAATCGACGTCGCAAACTCGGACAGGGACTGCTTGCGGGCCTTTGCGGCCCCGCTGCTCACCGGCTCAACCCCGGAAGACTGAGTGGACAATCGATTCGATTGGCGCGACCGAAAGGAGAACGGAGACGACGGGAATCTTAAAGACGCGGGTTTAGGGGACGAAGCTGGCGAGAACGGATTAAGCCGCAGGTCAGCCCGGTCGAGGTTTCCTGCCGAAAAAACTCGACCCAACAGTACGAAGCATATGAGGACTAAAGCAATGTTGTAAAAGAACTGGTTGTTCATCTGGAGTAGGGATAGGTCAGTAAAACGACTGTGTTATAAATAAAAAAATGAAAGCATTACTTTGTCGCTCAGTGCTGCAATAGAGGCTTCCAGGCTGCTCAGTTTGAGTTCGTTGAGCTTCTTGTCTCGTTCCAGCTCTCGAAGAAGGTACCCCCACGCACTTTCATAGTCACGGGCCTGACGAAGGAGTAAGAAATTTAACTTTCAGAGTTTAGGTACTCACTAACTCTTTTACAATCATAGTAATGGTGCGATTGCACTCTGCAAGGACTCGAATTACAGACTCTGCTCGCATGGTTTCCACTCGGCGGAAAGCGTCGCTGTACGCGCGAGCTTGTTCCTCGATGAACAAATGGGACAGTGTCGCGTTTCGTTCGAGCATGGCCAACCTTTTGGAAAACGTGATGAAGACAGACTCCTGGGTGGGGGGCGTGGGGTAAGCCGATCCGCTGGTTGCTGAGCTCGCATCCGCGCCGGCACCTTGCTCGGAAACACTCTGAGACCCACTGCTGGACGGCGAAGCTTGCGGAGGTGGCGTTGGAGCAGTTACTCCGTCGTAGGATTGTGTACTCATAAAATTGCGGAAAGAATCGGGTGCCAGCACCCAAGTGGCTTGGGCAGTTTGAGATGTGGTTCGAGTCTCGATCTGATCTCGCGAAGACTGGATGGGTTCCTCCGGCGCTTCCTTCGTCCCAGCAGTTTCGTCTTTCGTCGAAATTGGTTGTAAAACCGCCGAGCCTCCCAGCAACTCTTCGATCTCGTCGTCTATAGTGAACAGGACTGATGGAACTGTAATTTCATCCAAATCTTTCACCGCGGCTTTTGCAATCGCCTTTAATGCCGAGGCGGCCTCCCCTTCGGCCTTGGCCTTCTCCTCTGCGGCCTTCTTCGCCTCATTTTCGATGTACTCCTCCATTTGGGTAGTGCCATAAACGCGCAAATTGGTAAGCGGGCAGTAGTACTCGCTTCCGTAATGGGATATAAATACGAGTTTTATCACTTTTGTAAACTCCGCTGGCCTTTCGATTTTGAAAAACTAAACATTTGTTAGCTGGGCGAGGTGTTGATACCGCTCCCCACAAACCTGGTTTTCGCGAACGTTTTCTGCGCGAAACGTGCCAATGTCCAACCAGCCATCCTCCGTCTTTGGTGGGAACTCTTTTGTAAATAATTTAAACTCTTTGAACATGCTGGAAAAGTACTCAAAGTTTGATAGCATCACAGTATCGACGCGGATCGTATCGCATAGCTCCACTATGAGAAACTTGTCCGCTCCGCATCGATTGAGCATGTACTTGTCCTTTCCAGCATGCAAGATTGAAGTTGCCGACGACGCATCAGGGTTGGAGGCGACGATAAGCGCCCCACAGTCAAACGACGCATAGTTGGTGCGTTCCTTGTCTTTGGGGACAGAGGACCGCGGAAGCGGTGTGCTCACAGAATTCGTACTCGGTTCCGACTCTGGGGGTTTTGAAGTTGTCTGAACAGCTGGTGCTTCACCTTCGCTCTCGGTGACAGACGCACGAATGGGAACAATGTCAGAAGTATCCATCACTTTGGTAGCTTCCTCAACAGGCGAGGGTTCAGGAGTTGATTCCGCGTCGCTCGCATCGTTCAGCGCGGCGTCTGGTTCGGCTGATGGAGGCACATCGACAGACGAAGAAGGCTCCAGTTGAAGTTCGATTGGATCGAGCAAAGATTCTGCCAATTCATCGTTGACCACTTCGTTTACAGTGGTGTCTGAGAAGATCAGGTCCAGTTCTTCTACCACGGTGGACGGTAGCGCCGGACTCTCCGGTTCACTGGTGGTAGTTGCCACGATCTCGGACTCTTCGGATGCATTCCGCGAATCGAGGGGTAAACTAGCGGCAGGCACGGTTCCCGAAGGACCCGTATGGTCTGAAACCGCAGGTGAAGGGGTGGACGTAGTGAGAGACTCTGCGCTCGACGGATCAGCATTAGAATCCGCCGTACTCTCGGTAGGAGTTTCACCACGGGCACTTTTGACGATGGACCGTATAATATCTGCAACGCGTGGAATCCCCGAGATGATATCCGAGCTGCCGGAGGTGGAGCCCGGCGTTGAAGGCTGAGCGGTTGGGGTGGCTGGGACATCGACGGCTGGTTGGCCGTCTTCCGTAGAAGTGGGAGCGTCACGGTGACGAACGGTATCTTCCGCCTGGGGCAGCGGTGCCTCACCAGTGGGTCCGGCGGGTGCAGAGCTCAGAGGCAACGGCGCTGGCGCTTCCGTTGCAGCGGTACCGATCGGGCTTGTTGTTGGATCCGGTTGCGCTGGAGCCGTCGGCGCCGGATCGCTGGGCTCCCGCTTGGTCGACGGAGTTGGCTCTGCCAGGACGGACGACGCAAAAATATGAGGCTCTGCTCCAAACGAGGACGCTTGGGACGGCAATGCCGCGGTGGTTGCGGCACATTCCTCGCCGACAAACTGGGAGACAGCAGCACCCATCGCCGGCAGGTCTCCAGGAAGCGAGTCTCCGACTTTGGCGTCATCGCCCGCGGTCGCAGCCTCGGGCGGAGCCGCGGCGGTGTCGACGGCCAGCGATGACGACGACGACGACGAGTCTGGGGTTCCCGTGGCGAGGACGAGGATGAGGAGGCTGCCGCCGCCAAGCAATAGTAGCAGCCCCAGGGTTACCGAGACCACGGCCGCGGCGAAAGTCGGCGGGCCATTTCGCCGACTCGGGCCGCCGGAGCGTTTGCTGAGAATGCGAAGGCGAATGCGAGGGGGGCCGGCAACGGTGATCGGCCACGGCGGCGAGGAGGAATACGACGACGGCGGCAACACAACAACCATCGCCCGGGACGGCGGGGAAGAAAGGGAAGGAGAGAGGACAAAAAAAAGTGACACCAATAAGGTTGCGTTACTCTATCTATCCGGTAAAACTAAAAACCACTTCCCCCCTGCTCCCCCTTTCTCGTGCTGCGCGGTTACCGCCCCAGCAGCAACAAGGCTCGCGCGAGCAGACCTACCTCCCTCCCCTCTCTCAAACACTCCCTCAAACAAAAAACAGTGCTACTTCGCGAACCATCACAGGTAGCATTTCTTCTTGCCTTTTGTCGACCGCACGCCTGCCTTTCCCTTCTTCCCCTTGCTCACGCCGCCGCTCTTGCCCCCAAGCCCCTTGCCGCCCCCGCCGCCGCCGGCGCGGTTCTTCAGCGCCGAGCCTTCGCGGGGGATGCGCGAAAGAGCCTCCTGAATCACCTCGAGGGCCGCCTGGATCCGTCGCTGCCTCTCCACGTGGTCCATCGGCGCTTTTGCCGCCGCCGTCGCCACTGTCATTGTCGTCGCGGTTGTCGTCGGCCTTGCGTGCGCTCCGTTAATGCTCGACTTGTCTTTTGGCGACTTGTGGAGCAGCGTTTGCTCTGCCTTGTTGATGTTGGTCGCGGGCAAATGGCACTCTCCTTTCGAATGGACAGTCAAGTCTGTCGATGGCGCTGGTTGGGCGGCATTTTGGTGATCCTTTGGGAATAGTTGTGGATGAGTAAGTGTTTAGAGTCGAGCGAGCGCGGCCGCCGACCCCTCAGCGTACCAGCGTCCCGGTTGTTTCCGTTGAAATCGAGTCATCGAACGGACTTTGTTTGCACGGCAGAAAATCTTGTTTTTGATGGGAAGCGCGTGAAGGGTTGGAGTCTTCCTCCAAACAAGAAGACCTGATCCTCTCTGTCTTCAAAGTACCACCGTCAGACACTGGTCCGCGATCGCGACAAACCGCATCCTCCTCCTCCTCCTCCTCCTCCATTATCGCGTCCTCGCCTCCGTCAGCGCCGTCCACGACGACGCTGGAGAAGCACGGCGTGTCCGCGTCAAACGTTCCGAGGCTGGCAATGAACGAATACTGCGGCCTCAACATCTTTGGGCTCCTGCTGGAACCGCGGCGCCCCGAGTCGGGACCGCCACCACCGTCTCCAGAGCGGGACTCCCGCGGCGCCGCCTCGACCGCCGCCGGGGCAACCGTGAGCGTGGGCGGCGCAAACGCCGGCGCGACCGCGTAGGCCTCGCAGTATGCGGCGTCTCTGCCGTCGCCGCCGCGGTCGTTGTCGAACCAGGGGGTCAGGGGCGCCGGCACTGGATGCGGGTGGTGTCCTGGGCCGTCCAACGCGCCAAATTCCGCTCCAGAGGCGCCGCCGCGGTCGCTAGCGCGCCGGCGCGGATCCAGGTCGGCGGCGGCGGCGGGCTCGACGGATTCGGACCTTGAGACGAAACGCAGGAACGACGACGACGCGGACGGCAGCGACGACGAAGAAGGCGACGAGAGCGAGGCCAGCCCGGCTGCCGACGCGCCGGCCATGCCGGCGAGGCCCCACCGCCCGCCGAGCGATCCGATGACGGGTTCCGACAGGGCGCTCTTCTTTGCGGCGGCGGCGGCGGCTGCCGCCGACGACGACCGGGCGGACGACGACATTCGCCTCCCTCCGGCTCGGCCTATGGGTTCTTGAGGGGGGGGGGGAGGGGGGAGGGGGGGGCTTGAGTCGAGGGGGTGTCGTGGGGTGAGACTCCGAGGAGTATCGGCCGGTTCGCGATGGGCTCCTCGATCGCCGAGATGAAGAGGCGGCGACGGCGGCGGTGGTGGTTGGTCGGGGGGGGGGGGGGGGGGGGGGGGGGCTGTTGTGTCGCGACGCGTTCGGAGATCCGATCAGGTGCAGTTAGTTGCCGGGGACTGGTGCCGGATGTGGGAGTGAGCAGATAGCAGCAGCGGCAGCCGAGAACGAGGACGACGACGTGGGGGCTGAGATGAAAGGCTATGGAATGGAGGGTCGAGTTGGCAGGCAGAACGGGGCGGGAGTCTCGCTTTTGGAGAAGTTTGTGGGGGGTGTTGGGGGTTGGCCGAAAGGCGAGGGTCCGGATTCGGACACTGTTTTCTTCGTTTCGTCCGGGGTGGGTGGGACTGTTTTTCGTTTTGGAACAGAGTAGTGAGTGCCCGTTTCAGACAATTTTTTGAAAGTTTGTTTGCAAGCATCGCCACCACAAATAGACACTTGCGACTCGCACAGCGAACGAAGAAACGACGAGAGAGAGAGAGAGAGAGAGAGAGAGAGAGAGAGAGAGAGAGAGAGAGAGAGAGAGCAACGTTTTATTAGCGATCCAGCTGGCAGCAACAGCACTCAAGGCGAGCGAGCGGAGAACGCGATCAATATGGCCGCCGTGCCGGCTTCGACCGCCGCCGGCGCCGCACCGGCGGCAACAACTGCGACCAGGAGCGAGGACATCATCCGCCACATCATCCGCGACATCGTCACCCACTCGTCCGCAATCCTCAAGCAGCAGCGCGCAGCAGCAGCAGCGGCAGCAGCAGCAGCAGGCGCCGTCGCCACTGCCGCCGGATCGCTCCAAAAAGTCGGCGGCGCGGGCGAGGCGGACGGCGCCGTCCCCGCGCACAACGACAGAGACGACGGCGGCGGGGTGGCTCCCGGCCAACCGCATTCCGACCCCGACGCCGCCGCCCCCGGCGCGCCGCCCGAAGCCGGCGATTCCGATCCCCGCCGCACTCCGCACCCGCCGGCCCCGCTCAGCCCGATCCCGCACGCAAAGCACCTGTTCACGAGCGGGATCAAAAGCCACGTCGCCCCGCACGTTGTCTCCGACACCTTGGCCGCCTTTGTCGTCCGCGCCGTCGTGCTGGACCCGCGGAACGACTTTCGCATCGAGCGGGAGCTCACAAAAGAGGAGGTGGAGCGGCTTATCAATGTGCGTGACTGCTTCGCAGGCTGCTTAGAGAGAAGGAGGAGGAGGAGGAGGAGGAGGAGGAGGGAGAGGATGTTGTTTTTCGCTTACGCTGGTTCGTAACAGCTCTGTCTGGAGAAAATTACAACCTCGAACAACGTCGTCATGGAGACGGTCAAAATGCAAGTCTACTTTGACAGCATTTTCCCAGCCCAAGGTGAGCCTTCCTCCTTCCCCCCACCCCCTAGACTTGTTGCCGATTAACTTTCCCCCCCGGGTTTCCCCTTCCCTAGCCGACTACATGCACAAGGAAAAGATGACTCGACTCGCTGCGTGCGCTCCCGTGCTCCGCGAAATCACCGAGGTAAAGACGAAAAACATTTCCGTTTACGAAGGTACGTGTTTCGCTCTCTTTCCCTTTGGGATCAGAAGCTCGGCGATTTCCCATCCTCGCGCCAACTGAAGCTTCCTTCTCTGGGAAACAAAAACAATTCCATAAACAAAAATTAAAAAAAAAAACTCTCAAACTAACTCTAAAGGACTTTACCGCAAAATCGTCACGTACGTATTGCTGCGCAGTCACGTCGGCAGTCCAACCGACATTAAAGTCGTTCGAGAAGCGACAGGTGATGTGCCGAGAGTGGTTTTGGATGGAGCGTTGTGAGGGCGGGAGCTTTTTAAATACGTGGGCGGGAGGGTGGTAAGCCGTTAATGGCCGGACCGTAAGCCGCGAAAGATGGTGCTTTGGGAACTGAAACGCACCCCCTGACGGCATTTTATCGACCTCCCCCCCTTTCAGCCGCCCTCGAGTCGGTCTTTCCGCAAAGCGAGCTGTCGTCGTTCATTTCGCTCGGCCGGGCTGAGAAGGAGGCGCAGCTGAACGGGCTGACCCAGCTGATAACCGGGATCCGGCTCTTTAACAAGCAGCTGGGAAAGGGCGGCGACACCGTCGAAGATCGTAAGCCCTGATTCCTTTCTCGAATCAATAGGAGTGTGAAAAGGAAAGGGAGCAAAGTACGGGGCAGGGCTAAACAAGTCCCTTTCGTTGTTCTGTGCCGCCCCACCCCCCACTCCATTCCAAAAATCTCCCACCAACTGCAATCAAGTCATTAGCCTCTGTGCCACCGAGCTCAGAATGCTAGTGCAAGAGCTGGAGGAGCAGACCGCGGCGACGGAAGCCATTTTGCAGCAGCTGATGGGTAAGTGGCAAGCGCTTGACCCTGCATCCCGCTTCGATGTTATGTCGCTGAAACCTTTCCCCACCGCCACTACCACGATTTGCCCCAGCGGTGATTGCGTACGCGTCAAAAGCCGTGGAACTGGACATGGGCACGTCGGCGATCAACCGCGTAAAGTCGACAATCATCTTCAACCGACAGTACCTCATGTATCTGGATGCGTTGACCGTAAGTAGCAAATGACATAGGATGAAGTAAAAAAGCGCGGGGCGGTGGTTTCTTTTTTTTGGGGCGGGGGTCCGTCGATTAATTACGAGGGCGTGAAGCTGATTCCGAAAATACTTTTTGCCAGGAGCAAACGACCAGGACGCGGGAAAAGCTTGCGACGCTGTCGCAGACGTTCGACGACACGATCCACGATTTGAAGTCGACGTGCAAGGCGAAAAACCGCGGTGCCCGTCGACCAGGTCTATGTAAGCAGTCCCCCCCCCTCTTTTTTTTTCTTTTTCAGGGTTTTGACACAGAACGAGCGCTAAGCTAGAGGCTCCCTTCTTCTTCCAGCCTCAATTCATCGCGCTTTCCAGCATGTGGTCGAATTGGATGGATGAGCTTTTTCTCTTAGCGTTTCGCCGGGGCATCCTCGATACTATCGCGTACCACTCCAAGGTACCTTGGGGAGGGAGTTTCTCCGCCTATTGCCCAATCCAATTTGTCTCCCTTTGTTGAACAACTGACGCACCTTTTTTTGGCAGTCTTTCGAGACGATCGTAACCGAGACGGTTCTCCGCGAAAGCAGCCCGTACAAGGAGGACATTGAGCCGGAGATCCTTCCAGGTCGAGCAACCGCGAACGTCCCTTTGTTTTAGACAGCTACTGAGCCACCCCCACGGCTTCCACCATAAATTTTTTTTCTTCTTTGCAGAGAGCGACATTGTCGCCAAAGCCTCGGAGCTCATGTCCCGCCGTCGCCATCATCAACAAAAAAGTCGAAGTCATCCACCCGGGGAACACGACGCGGTACTTTCAGCTTCCTGTCGAGTACGGGGTGCGTATTTTTTATTTTTTTATTTTTTTTTGTTTTGAGTGTCTAGCCCGATTTCTGATTGGGTGCTCCCTTTTTTCGCATTGCACACCACGGATGCTGAAAACAATCTAACAACAACAACAACAACAACAACGAACGAAAACGAACGAAAACGAACGACACCACCACCCACCAGGGCTTCTGTCCGCACACGCTGATGAAGCACGACGGCCTCGTTGTTCCAGGCGACAAGAACTTGGGCATGATTCGGTACCGGGACCGGCTGTTTGCATTTGCCACGCAAGAAGGCGCGCGCGAGTTTGCAAAGTTCCCCGACCGGTGCGTGGTCCTCTTTTTTTTTTTTTTTTTTTTTTTTGGCTCTGGGGAAGCAGACTGACCAACAAACCACACTGTGTACCAAAAACTATCAACGTGGGAAATAAACACACAGGTGCATGGAGGGCGTGCTAGAGCTCGCCAAGCGGTCGCCCGACCTTGTGCAGCTGCTGCATCTGTACAACTACTTTCCCACCGTTGAGGCCCTGGAAAATGTACGCGTGTGTTTTTGTTTTGCTGCGTTGCTGCCCTCTCTTTTCGTGCTGACACGTGTTGGCGGTACTTTTTTTTGTCGCGAACCTCTCCGGGGTACCCCACATCCTTCCACCACTCACTCACTCACTCACTCACTCTCTCTAACTCTCTCTCTCTCTCTGTCCGCGCAACCCCAGGCAAAGTCCTTCACGAAGCAGCGGCTCATGGGCCAGATGCCGATGGTTTCCGAGGCCGGTTGCCAGGTCGACACGCACATTATCGACACCAAGATCGACAAAAAGTACCAGTGGAACGAATGGGAGCTCCGCCGGCAGGCGCTCATGCTCGTCAACCTCAAGCACAAGCAGACGCACTCGTCGCAGACGGACGTCAGCCACTTTCGCAGGGAGAGCGAGACGCAGCACTACCAGCCAAAGTGCGTTTTTTTTGTTTTTGTTTTTTTTTTTTTTTTCCTCCCGACTTTTTTTTGTCGAACACTAATCACTCCTACCTTACAATACAATGGGTCTATGCGACTCTCAGAACCAACGCGACCCAGACGTACACCGAGTCGGCGACCAACGTCCCGCGCAAGGTCAACTTTTGGCCGGACTGCGCACCGACGGCAAGCCCAAGAACAAGTTCCGCGTCGTGGACCTCACGCTCGATTTATAGTGTATATTTACACACAACACACACGCACACACGCACACACACACACACACACAGAGAACTAACAAAAATAGAAAGGGCACCCCACATTATTTATTGGTTCTTCTTCATCTTCTTTGGCTTTTCGACGGGCGCAACGTCGTCGTCGCCGTCGGCCGCAACCGTCCCCAGGGCGACAAACAGCGCGGTGACAAAGGCGGCGCCAAACGCGACGACGGCGAGGCTAACGTCGTAGAGGGCCTGGACCTCCTCAGTCGGGGACAAGGACGGCCTGCGGGAGCCGGCGGACGGGGCGATCAGCTTTGCGGCGGGGCCGGACAGGATGCGGACCCAGACGACAGACAGCGGGGCGAGGACGAGGGTGAGGGTGAGGACGTGGACGAGGCGGCGGCGGGCGTCGAGCGCGGCGCTCGTGACCGAGATGACGACCAGCAGCGCGTACGAGCCGGCCAGCGTCAGGCCGAACCAGCGCGGCGCCACCGTCGAGCTGGACGCCGTCGCGGCGGCGAGCAGCGTGCGCTGGGTCCCGAGGATCTCGCTGCGCGTCGAGGCCGGGATCCGGCTGCGCAGGATCGACGCGTCCGAGTAGCCGTCGACGAGGTGCGGGAGGATGTGGTGGAGGCCGAGCCCAATGTCGACGAACACGGCTCCGATGAACTTGGGTTAGGGGGGAAGAAACAGAAGAGTTGTCAGTTACGTACGTGTGAGTTCGGTTTGGTGCCCTCTGCATCGCAACAGCGAGTCGACAGTATGCCTGTCGGGGGGAGGTGGGGCCACGCGCAAAGTCACAGCTGCGCCCCAAGAAATGGGCCGGAGGGCAGCGAGCGATCCCAGTGATGCTGATGACGATGATGATGATGCATCATCGTCCTCACGGTCGTTCGTGGGTACAAGAAAGTATGAATACTCACGAAAGAGAGAAGGACAAGCTGCAGGGGCGGCGCCATTTCGTTGTGTGCGTGCGTGTGTGTGTGTGTGTGTGTGTGTGTTTTTGGTTTTTTTGGTTTTAATTCTTCTTTTGTTTTAAATATTTCTTCTTTTTTCAAGCTTGGTTGCTGGCGAGCCCCGATTGGCTGACCAGCTTAATTCGCGTGAAAAAATGGATAGTTTTGCCAATTCAAAGACGTTCGAGAAATCTTTGAGCCCCCCTATCCATTGGACAATTGGACAGAGGTCGCCCAACTTTCAACTTTCTTTCAAGCCATTATTAATATTTGTGTGTTTGTGGTCCCATCGCGGCCGACCCATCTCCTGCATTCTCAGAGCTCGTCCAACCGTTAGGACGTGCACTTAAAACACTCCCCACTCATCCACTTGTTGTGCCAACAGCATGAATTTTTGTGACAACGAGCGCCTCACTAATGTTCTGCAAGTGCCATTAATGGAGATTTGATGGTTGGCAATCAAACGCACCGGCAGCAACCAATTTTGCAGAAGCTAAGGATCGGTGGTTAGGTTCTCCTGGCGATCCTTAACTGTACTCTAACTGCAGCAGTAACGGCTTAACCATAACCAAACCGTAATCGCAAATACCAAAAAACCCCTATCAGCAGATCAGTTCAACGGTTTACCAACCTTCCCTGAACCGTTGCCTGGAATTTATTAGGCAAGCGCCCTTAACTGCAAGGTGAATTGCACATCTGCACGATAAGCAAATCGTTATTGTTATCGCAAACATATATTAACCGCATTGCGGATAAGCAAATTTTCCTTATCCTTAACGGTGCTGCGGATGGGATAACCTCGGATTGCGGATTTAACCGTAACAATACTAAGAATTCACTTATGGTGGGCGAACATTTGTCTCACTTCTTTTTAAACATTACATGAAAACCGAACAAAACCAGAAGAGTCCTCGTCCTACAGGAAGGACGTAATCAAACGTCCTCTGTCCTACTGGTAGGACGAGACTTTGAAGACTCCTCCCGCAAGCCAGGACATTTTTACATTGAGAACAAAAGCATCCCACATAGAACATTGGTACAGGGAGCCAAACTTTTTGCCATATCAAAATGCGGGAAGAATTTTTAGGGCCGACAGTCGCCAAAAAAAAGTCGTTTTCGTCCTCGTTGGGTTTTTGGTGGACAAAGAAAAAGGAACTAAAAAACAAACAATACAAAAAAAAAAAAATAGTCAGGGAATCACACTGCTCCGCTCGCTTATTTTTCAACGCTTCGTTCCGCACACTGCACCCCGAAGCACCGATTTATAATGACGATGATTAATGACGATGATGATGACTACCACGACGACCACGACGACGACGATTAAGAGAAGAACCACACACACACACAGTCACAATCATTTCCCCACCCCCCTACAGGCTAGTAGTGGAAGGCCGCCGTGAAGCATCCACAACAGCCACCGCTCCTACTCCACCTACTGCTGCTGCTGCTACTGCGGCAACAACACCAAAGACGGCCGCCTCGATCTCGCGCCGGTCGCTGTCGCACACCGCCTCGAGGATGCCTCTGCGCACAATGCCGTGCCGGAACCGCAGCATGCGGCGCTCTCCGACCACCACCGCGTCGTCGCTGCGATGGCTCGCAACGGCGGTCTTTGGCGTGTGAACGCTGCTGCTGCTGGTATTGCTGTTGACCTCCACTGACGACGGCCGTTCGTCGTCGCGGGCGAGGAACGAGAACTGGTCCTCGGACTTTACCAGAGCGAGCAGCGTGTCCGGGGACATTTGTCCTATGTATTCCTGGCACTGCGGGTCGCGCATGCAGGCCGTCCATAGGGCTTTGAGCGGAAACTGCTGGCCTGCAGGGAAGTAGAGGGTTTGAATGGTGGGGGGTCACAAGTGCGGCGTATTTGAAGCGAAGCCAATGTTAGCGAAACGAGTTTATTGTCATAGAGAAAAAATCGATAATCGATTTGCAAAAAGAGTTTCCAAACAGCTCACCTAAGCACGCCGCAACAGCCAGCACTCGACGGAATCGCTCGCTCAATTTATCGTACTGAAGCACCACCGCGCTCGAGCTGTGCGGCAGCGCATCCTCGACCGCCGCCGCCACTGACGTCCCAGCCCTCACCGTCAGCCGGCCCTCGGCGTCCACCGCAAACGTCGGCTCGAGGTCCAAGCCAGCAACGACGGCCGTCGCCATCGCAGCGAGCGCCGCGGAGTTGCCCTCGGTCTGCTTGTAAATCTCATCCCAGAGCTCGCGGTCAACGTCGTTGACCCCGGCTTCTGCGCACCGCGAGAGAAGCAGGAGACGGGACTGAGCAGAGTCGAGATTGCGTACCTCGAGGCTGCGGGCGCCGGGTTTGGAGTTCAACCGACGCGCGCGTTCGTTCTGTTTGGGCGGTGCGGAGAAAATCGTCAGCCGCAACAGCTGAAGTAACGGACTAGGCTCCTCGCCTCCAGCCCCACAAACTACTCCAAACCTTTGGAGTCGTCGTCGAGACCAAAAGAAATGCGCTTGGTGTATCGTCAACAACCTGCAGGCAGGGGGGCGCGTTGTTAGGTACGCAGTGAGCGAGTCCCGTACCTTTTCCAAAAACTTCCAGCTGTTGTCGTGGAGCCACTAAAATTCCTGATTGTTAACACACCAGATCTTCCATGAACATAAACGTATGCGAGAATATTACGTGTGCGTCGATAACAGCAATCAACGGCCGTCGTCCCAGTACCGTTCCCAGCACTACTATCCAGCGGATCAAAAGGCGTTCCAGAAACCCAACTCGCTGGTCCAGAGTGAGGCTCCTCGTCTCGGTCGTTTCCACGAACGCAGTTCCCATCACGTCATTCCACAGCGAGAGTGCTGCGGCGTCGTCCTCTCCCATCAGCGCAAAAGCCCTTTTCACAAGCTCCTCCATCGCGCCGCTCGACGCCGCCACGCTCCCGAGTGAGCTCCACGATGTGTTCAGCGAGAACACGGACGACCCGACGGCGCCGTGCCCCGCCGCCAACGAAGTTGCCGCCCCCGCCGCCGCCGCCTCGCCGCCGCCGCCGCAGCAGTCCGTCGTCTTCCCGCGCCGGCACTCGGCCACAAAGTCGCTGGCGCGCTTCGAGTCCGGCAAAAGCGGCGTCGCGTCGCCCGCTGACGGGCTCGTCGGCGTCAGCAGCGTCGGCGAGAGGTACACCCTGCTCGGGCTGTGCTCGGGTGTTGGGGGCGTAGGCGTCGTCGCCGACGTCCCCGGCCACGCGTCAGTGCCGCCTCCCGCGCCGTAGGGGCTGCTCGCAAAGTCCGCGTCGAGGTCAGCGAACCGGCCCGTCCGCTTTTTCGCCGGCGACGTCGGCGCCGTCACGATTTCGCCGAACCAGGAGCTCGCGGCCGCGTCGTAGTCGTGGGTTTCGTCGCGGCCCGGGGTCAAGCTGCCACCGCGCGCGTCGTCGTCGGCGACGGGGTCGGCGGCATCGCGCGGAAGCGCCCAGGCGTCGCGGACTTTTGGCGCCCGCGAGTCCGACTCGAGGTCGTCGTGAAGTGCGCAAGAAGAGCCAGGACGAATGCGGAGCGGCTCGGGCATGGTTCCCGCTCCGGCAGGCGAATGGGCCGCGTCGAAGAGATCCGCTGGAATGCTGCGGAGCAGAGTCTGTGCGAAAAGCCGAAGAAATCGCTGCGGTTGGTTGGCCTGGGCAGGGGAAGGGGGAAAAAGTTGGTTACTTTGTTCGATCAGCAAAGAAGCGACGAACAGGGGCCACCCATGAATGTAACACGCTTCCTCCAATACCTCTCCAGTAGAAGCGTCCACGACCAGCGATACAAGCCCTGGTATCGTGCTCGCCGCCTCCTGGGTAAAGCACTCGCACAAGGCCCTTTTTCCGACACCGTCCTCCCCGGTCACAAACACGACGCCGGCGCCTCTCTCACCGCCGGTCGAATCCCGCCAAGCCGACAACGCGTCCGACAGGATGGACCGCTCCGCCTCGCGGCCGACCAGCGCGAGCCCTGCCTCGCCTTTCGTTGCGTTCTTGCCGACTTGCACGGGAATGTGGACTCGGATCGGGTCGGGCCGTCCTTTAATCTTGATCGTGGGTGCGTCAGGAAGAAATCTGACGTACTGTTTAGACTCTGCAAACGTCGCTTCGTCGCAGAGCACTGAGCCTTCCGCGAGCGGGTCGCACATCAGTCGAGCTGCCTTTTGCGACCATGCGGTTCCAGTTAGAATCGGAGGGGTTCACAACTGGAAAACACAAAATGAAATGAGAGATGGGAGCCTCACCTCGTTTACAGCGGCGCCAATGACCGAATGGTCACTCCTCAGCGTGTTGCCGATGATTCCGGTGAAGCTGCTCACATAAAGTGGGTCAGCCGAGGGGAGCGGAAAAACCGGAATCAGAAGTGATGCTGCCCCATCCCCCTACATGGAGCCAGTCGTGGTTCCAATTGAAAACCCAAAGCCGAGTGACTTTGCGAATTTGTTCCGCAACTTGATGGACGCTTTCACGGCCAAGTACGCGTCTCTCTCGTGACTGAAAGGCGGAAGCCCTTAAGTCGAGGCAGAGAAGGTATATGGGAGCCGGGGAGAGGTGGTTGGAAGGGAACAGAGACTGTTGAGACTGAAAATCCGAGTGAACGTTAGTCCCTCCGCCTCGCCCAGTTACCCCAAACAAGCAGAATCGTCGCTCCCTTGTCGTCGACGTTGAACTGGCGCATCGTCCCTTTGAACCGCCGCAGGACGGGCACCACAATCTCCATCACCCTTTGCGCGGCCACGAGCGCTTCCTGCGGGTTGTTTTCCGGAAAGTCTTTGAACTGATTTAACGTGGCATTGGGGGGGAGGAGGAGAAAAGCCATTGAGTTCAACAACCACACCAGCAACACCAACAACAAACCAACAGAAAAAGAAATGCTTCTGCAAACCTTTACAAACACGACAGACGCCTTGCGGATCATATTGACGCTGCTCTGCACCTCGCTGGCCGAGTCGCGGATCCGCC
The DNA here is from genome assembly GCA_025765615.1 of Zopfochytrium polystomum. Taxonomy (NCBI): domain Eukaryota; kingdom Fungi; phylum Chytridiomycota; class Chytridiomycetes; order Chytridiales; family Chytridiaceae; genus Zopfochytrium; species Zopfochytrium polystomum. The sequence continues at coordinate 243,709 of JAIVFJ010000080.1, forward strand.
TCGCCAGCGCCTCGTTCACGTACTCCAAATAAAACGGCTGCAGCCCCACCACCCCGCCGCCACCGCCGCCACCGCCGCCGCTCATCCCCGCCGCCATCGCTGCTTCGGCCGCGGCGGCCGCGACTGCCTCCGCCGACAGCATCGGCACCACCGCCGCGAGCGCCCGCGCGGCCCCGGCCCCGACCACCACGACCTCCTCCGCGTCGTCGTCGTGGTCGTTGCCTTTTCCGCCGTGCCCCGCCGATCCCGCCGCCGCCGCCGCCGGAACAGCACCTGCTCGCCGTAACAGGTCCTCCGCCCCACCCTCCCCGCCGCCGGCCGCCGCCCCGACCGCGGCGACCCACGCCCCGCGCGCGGCGGCGGCCGCGCCGCCCGGCGCGACGTCCAGCACCCGCGCGGGCGGCCGCGACCGCCGTGCCCGCGAGGAAGCACTCGCGCCGCACGCCGCGGACTCCCGCGTGGTGCCGCTGCAGGCGGCCGAGGCCGAGGCCGACGTGGATGCCGAGCGGCGCGCGCGCGGCGGGGGTGGGGGGTGGTGGTGGTGTTTGTGCTACTGCTGCTGGTGGTGGGGGTGATGGGAGTTGTGGTGGGCGTGGCGGCTGGCGGCGGCGGAGGAGGCGGCGGAGAGGACGCGGCGTGCGGGTCAGGAGGTGCAGGCAGCACGCGAGCGCGCGGGCGGCGGGGGACGCGGGGAGTGTGCGCGCGGGCGGCGGGTCGTGCATGGTGTCGGGCGTCCAGGCGACCATCATGGAGTCGCCCTTTTGTGTGCGCGTCCGCGTGCGTGTGTGTGAGGTGTGAGCAAACGAAACCAGAAGAAGAAGAAGAAGAAAAATGGAACCACACAACACGCACCGCAAACTTGAAAATGTCTCCGCCGTACGCGACTGCGATCCTTATCAGCCGGTCAAAGTACGGGTTGATCGTCTGCAGCAGGCGGTCGGCGGCGCGACCAGAGTTGCCCAGCTCTTGGCAGAGCTCGGTGGTTAATTCTAGTCCCGTGTTGCGGTGTTGGAGGAAGGTGGGGGGCGATTCAGCGTTTGTCCCGCGGCCGCCGCCACAGTTGCACTATCTCCTTTCTTTCTTTTTACCTCCGGAAATAGAACGAACAAGGAAGGGCTTCATTGTTACTCACTTGAGTATCCTGCGTTGGGGATTGTGGGGCAGGGGGTGTGGAGGATTAAAAAAAAAGGATTAAACTTGAGTCAGAACACATGTGTCGGGGGTGTGGTGGCTGGTTAACGCATCAAAGTCGATGGAAGTGGACGCTTCAGGCTCGGTCGCGCCGAGGAGAATAATTCTGCACAACTTGTTGCTGATTTTACCCGATATATCCACGATCACGACGGCGGCGTCGTCCTCCTCGAAGCACACTGGAAAGTCGGTGACGGCGGCGGCGGTGGGGGCGAGAGCGTCGGGGGTGGCAGCTGCAGCCTGCCTGCTGCGGCTGCACAGTTGCCGGACGTGCCGGGCGAGGAAGGCCTCGTGAAAGTCCAGCGCGTTGTTGCTCATTGACGCGTCGCCTGTCGTCGCCGCTTGGCGTTAGTCACCTCGTCGTTCGTCGCCTTCTTTTTCGTCGTCAGTCGCCGTCGCTCGTTCTCGCCTTCGTGGAAGGCTGTACCCGAAAGGAAAAAGAAAAAAAAAAAAAGGAAGTTTGAAAGAAATAGCATTTTTACGCGACGCGACTCGCGACTCTGGCAAAATGAAAAGACACTTTCGTCCAACCTTTTTTTCTTGTTCTTTATTTCTTTTTGTTCTCTTTCTCCGCTCTCGCCTTTGCTTTACTTTTTGAAGTCTCCACTTATCTCTCAAAGAGAATGGACAACGGCTGCAGCGCCGCCGCCCTCATACTCGCTCGCCGGCACCTCGACGGTTTTCACGGCCGGCGCTTGTTCCAGCATGCCGCCGCCGCTGGGGATGCTGGATACGACAAAGTCCTCGGGCACCAGCTGCTGCTGCTGCTGCAACGTCGACTGATGCTGCTGCTGCGCCGCAGCTGCGGCGCGGGCCTCCTTCGCCCTGCGAAACTGCTCCTTCTCCTGGTGCAGGGCCTCTCGATCGCGCTTGAACGCCTCGCGCTCCTTCTCGAGCGCGCGTCGCTCCTGCTCAATGTGCCGCTGCTCCGTCTCGATCACCCTCTCCAGCTCCTCGAAATGCTTCAACTTCAAGTTCATCTTTTGCACCTGCAGGTCCAGGACGCGCAGCGTAAGCCGCCGCACTTCTGCCGTCTCGTTCTGCGCAATCGCCGCGGCCTTTGCCGCGGACGCTCCAAACACAATCGCCCCCGCCTTCTCAAAGGGCGAAGCGCCCGGTCCGCTCGCCTCCACGGCCTCGTCCGTCGCCACCTTGATCTTTGCCAGCGTCTCCTTGTCTTCGGATTTGACCGCGCGAGCGGGCGAACTACCGTCAACCTCCATCGAGTCTTCCTTCTCCTTGTTCGCTGCAGCCGACTTGCCGCCCGACTGGTGGCGAAGGGCTTGAACGGCGGCTTTGGCGGTTTCCCGCGCAACTTCGGGTTTAATGGCCGTGGCGAGCATCGACAAAACGCTGAGGACGGGATTATCAGCCGCAGAGTATGGCGTGTCGAGGAATTGAAACGCTCCCAAGCTGGATTCCGTCCGTTTCTCGTTGGGTCCGTGATAAAACGGGGCTTCGATCGGAATCTCCAAAAACTTGTATATGCACTGCTCGCGAGACCGCGTCCCAACGTGCTTTGACACCTTTGCCCAGAACTCTCGGGGTCCCGACGGAGCCGGTCCTTTTTGACTCGATGGTGCTTTTGCCGGCGATTCCGATTCATCTCCAAACATCTCAATCGCCTCCAGCAGCAATAGCGTTTCCTGACTTGTCCAAGGCGCAGAGTCGGTGTGGTGCGACGCCTTCTCCTCCATTCTGAGAAAGTCGCCCGAGAACAAGTCGGACGGGAAACGGCCGTCCAGAAAACAATTTTTGCAAATATCGATTCCTCCTTCTGTGTAACTCCCATCGGTCGGTGGAGTCGGCAGTGAAGAGGGAGCGTGGTACCGCAATGAAGTGCAATCGACTCCACATGAATGGCATGAAATCCGCTGGGGCGGTTTTTCTGCTGCATTAGAGGGAGTTTGAACTGGGTCGCTTGTCTTCGACTGGTCGGTGGACAAAGACGGCTCCGTTTTAACACGCTTGGGGTTGGGGGCCAAGGTTCCGAAAAAGCTGTGCGACAAAGTGGGCGCTTGGCCGAAAACTTTTGAGAGAGCAGTCTGACGCCGCTTTAAAGAGTCCTTCGGGTTCAGCACTTGGATGTTTGGGGGTAACAGGCTGCAGGCCTTTTGGTGTATCGGCTGTCACTCTGAAATGCCCAGTGTAAGGCGGGACTATCGCGCTTGGCCTCGAGTCCGGCACAACCTTTTGTGTAATTGTCAGAAGAACAAGTAAGTCGAGTATGAACGTACCTGGTAATTAATCAAGCCCCACTGCTCCAAAAACGAATGAACACGAATGATTGCACAAACGTCACCCGCAAGATTTCTACGGCAGGCGGTGACCGTCAAATAGTTGTCGGGGTTCATTCGGTAAGTATTGATCATAAAATCTCGATAATCCTTGTAAACTTGCGGAGTTTTGCTCTTATTGCGATTGGAAAAGAATTCCGGAAGTGACTTCTTTTCAATGTCACTGATGGATGAGAACGAGAACCACGAGGCAAAAGTAGGGACCACGATGTCAGACGGTTGATCGCGAAGAATTTTCGTTGTCGAGTGGGGTCCCATTGGATTTTGGGGAGGCGGCTCTAACGACGTAAGAGGAGCTGGAATCGAAAGCGTAGGCTTGGCTTTCGCGCTGCTCTCTGCGGGATCTTGTGGGGAAGAAAGATGTTTGATTCGCTCAGCGAAACGGCGGAGCTTTTTGTGAGCCGTACCTTCCACGCTTGGGTCCACATCCATTGCATGAGCGCCCGTCGGTCCGGCGACACCTTGATGTCGAAGTTCAACGTAAGCATTTTGGCGCCACCACCCCTTCCAAAGAAGGAAAAGACGACGCGAAAACTAAAAGGGGGGTGGGAGGAGAAAGGAACACGAAACAAACGGGAAGAAATGAACCCGCGACACGAAAATGCCGATCGATCGACACAACCAATGAGAGAGGGAAAAGGAAGTCACCGTTTGTTTGCGGGTGGTTTTGATCCAGCGGCGCGCCGGTCGTGGTGGAGTCGGATCCAGCCCTCGGATAGGATGGCGACGAGTTGGAGGAGAAGGAGAGAGTTGAGGCCAGGGACGAGACGGCCGCGGCAGCACCAGTTATGTGGTTCGCCGGGTACGAGGAGGGGGAAGCTCTCGGATGCGCAGAAGGAGACTCCGAGTTGCTATTTTGGTTGTGCTGTGGCGGTGGATGTTGTTGGGATGGCCCTGCGGCTATTGCCGATGGTGCAGCAGCAGCAGCAGCAGTGGAGGAGGAGGAGGAGGAGGAGGAGGTCGTGGTGGTGGTGGACATGGCCCCTGCCGGGGGACCCTGGACATCGACGACCAGAGTCGTTGTTGGCGTGGAAAGCGGAGACCGCTGATCGGACGGAGTTGCGCCTTCGTCGCCGCCGCCGCCGCTTCCAGCATCGATCTGCGCGGCGCTGTTATGCACATGCTGCTGGTAGTGGTGGTGATGCTGCTGCTGCTGCAGTTGCTGCTCGGGTAACGCGGACGACGACCACGACGCCGATCCTTCGGAGTAGCCGCCGCCGCCGCCGCCGCCGGTTCCCCGCTGGGGTTGATGGTGGTGGTGGTTGTCCATGTCACTGGTGGGTGGGTGGGTGGGTGGTCCTTGTCGGTCTGTCTGTCGGTCTGGCTGGCGTGTCTGTTGTTCGTCTCTCTCTCTCCTGTGCGAGCCTGGGTCCAAACACAAACACAAAAAGAAAAAAAACACAAACGCTTGGAAAATCCCTTCGTCGGCTTGTTGTTGTTGCCGCTGCATCCATCATAAACATACGTGTAGACGCCAAACGTCCTGACGGAGGGATTTGCCCGAGCAGTGGTTCCCACCAGAGTGCTGTAGTAGTAGATGGGGGAGGAAGTTTACCAGTAGTGGTAGTGAGTGGGTTGGACATGTCACTCTAATAGACCTCTGAAAAGATTGGGCGCCTCCCAATTATTAAAAAGAAAATAAAATAAAATAAAAAAAGATATTATTTTTAGTCCTGGTGAGTATATCCAACTAGCCTGGTGAAAGCATATTCATTCTTATATTTTTTTTGTGGTGATGGCTGGATTAACCTTTGAGTGTTGTGGGTGCGCACTCGGTGGCTTCGGGACAGTTTGTTTGCCACCAGCCTTCCCCCCCCCTGCCACAACTCCCGCGTCGCCACGTACACCATCCTCCCACGTTCGCATCCCGCCGCCTCCTGTGTCCGACCTCTGCTTCGACAGGAAGCCCCACAGGCAACGCACCCGCCACCCCGCCAGTCCGAGGCTGCGGCGCCACCGAGCTGGGTGAATTGCTCAATGATGTCGAGTTGGATCTTGAGGAGCTCGAGAGAGCCTCCTCGAGAGAAGCAAAGCGCGGGAACGGGAATCCGCGGGACGGGAAAGGAGTCTGGGGCGGCATGGCGGAGGCGTCAGGCACGTGTAGATGACGCCAACCGGAAGTGGGCGGCTAGTTCCTCTTTAGATAATGCAGCGGTACCACCAGCAACGCCGCCACACCTCCTTGTCCAAAAATTGGAGCAGTTAATAATTACGTTTTGTTTTCTTTCGCTATTACGGGGCAGGAGATGCGGGAGAAGGTAGCGGGCTTAGAAAGTTGGGGGGGTTGGCTTGATGGGGAAAAGATTTGATGGGTAAAACAGAAATTCCAAATTTGCTTGTATTTGATGTCACGCACTTTAGAGCAAATATTAATTCATGTACAGTCCTTCTTCGCGTTTGTCGACGGGTATCCCACGAATACTTGCTTGTGAAGAGATATTTTTCAGGACCGAGGAGCGTAGATTAAGCGGTGTGTGCAAAAAGCAGATCTCGCGAGGTAGTAGTTAGCAGGGGTCTGCAAGGTAAAGGACGGTGTTTGTTTGTGTGTGTTTGGGAGGTATTTGGGCGGACTGACTGACTGACTGACGGAAGCCAGACGAGAAGCTTTTCGCACGACGGGCCAAGTCCTGTCCGAAACCTCACCTTTGTCCTGAGACAAAAGAGACAGAGAGCGAGAAACAGACAGAGGGCAGACACTTTCCCCTCACCTATTGGAGAAGGACCACCTTCGCGGTCGGACACTGGACTTATTGGACTGCTTGACTCAACTGACTCGACGGACTCGACTGACATGAGCGACGACGACGACGGCGGCGAGGACGACTTCGTCTCGGCTGCCTCAGAGATCGCCAGCGGCGCAACGACCCCGGAGCCCGCAAAGAGGCGCCGCACGAACCCGCCGCGCACCGCCACCACCACCACTGCCACCTCCACCAGGCAGCAGCAGGGCCAGCGCCGGCGGCGGCAGCAGCAGCAGCAGCAGCGGAGGCGGCGGCTCGTGCGCGACGAGGCGTCCGACCGCGAAGACGATGACGACGACGACGACGACGACGACGACGAGGACGACAGAGGGCGCTCCGTCGCCAGCAGTGCCAGGGTCGCGAACGACCATGACGACCGCGACGACGACGACGACGAGAACGACAGCGAAGTCGAGTTCAACCCAAAGTCGCTACGCCGGCCCGGCTCCTCCACCTCCACTGCCTCCCCCGTCACCGGCGTCGACCCTGATGCGACGCCCAGACCCGCCAAGCGAGTCAGAGCTGGCGATCATCCGGCCGCTGCTGCTGGAGGCGGCGGCTTGTACAGCCTGTAAGCATGACAGACAGCCGATCGGGCCGGACAACTGCGTCTTTGGCACTTTTTTACATTTCCTTATTTTGTTGTTACCGCTGTTGGTGTTGGGTGCTACGCTCCGCTCCGCGATTATCACTTACGCCGTGATCGCAGATACCCTGTCGGCGCCATTGTGAAGATTCGGCTGACGAACTTTGTGACCTACAACTATGTGGAAGTCTCGCCCGGCCCGTATCTCAACATGGTTCTCGGACCAAACGGAACCGGCAAGAGCACAATTGTGTGCGCCATCGCTCTGGGGTTGGGCGGAAAGCCCGAGGTTTGGAACTGAATTTTGCTATTGTCATTGGGGGAGGTGCACCGTGTAACCCCATCGCTTGTTTCAGATTCTCGGTCGCGCCAAAGAAGTGAAGGAGTTTGTGAAGAAAGGCCAGTCCAAAGCGGTCATTGAGATTGTGCTTAAAACGGAAACGGGCGTGCTCACCGTTCAGCGGGCTTTTAAAGATGGGAGCAATACCAGCACCTGGAAACTAAATGGTTTGGTTGCAAGCAGCTTTCCAAAAACGACTACGTTCTCTTACGGCCATTGCAGGTGAAAATTCAACAGAGAAGCACGTAAAGCAGGCAATCGGACTTCTCAATATACAAGTAGACAACCTCTGGTAACAGCTTTCTTTCTCTCTCCGCCTCGTTGTCCGAATCTTATTCCCCTTCAAGCCAGTTTCTTCCGCAGGACAAAGTTTCCGAGTTCGCGCAGGTTTGCCACGCGCCAAATCCTCGACAACACTGATTCTGGCCCTCGCAGATGACACCCGCGCAGCTTTTGCTGGAAACGCAGCGCGCAGTCGGAAAGCCAGAATTGATTCAATATCACAATCAACTGGTTGAGAAGCAAACAGAACTCAAGTCGATTCAATCGGTAAATAACTTGCTTCGTTTCAGACGTTGTCGTGGTCTCACAGTCGCACAAAGACCCTGGCGGGCGAAGAGGCGCAGCTAGCCAGCCTTACGCAAAAGGTCGAGGAGCTCGAAACGCAAGTGGAAAAAATGAAAGAACGAGAGAAGCAATTGCGCCTCGTCTCTCTTCTTGATGCAGCCATCGCCTGGTCCGAGTACGAAGCAGCACGGGCAGAGTTTCAAACGGTCAAGGCGGAGAAACTTGAGTCCGAAAAGGCCAAAAACACATGCACTGCTCGATTGCGACCGCTAGAAGAGAAGCGCGACCAGCTGAACCAGCAGCGAAGGGCGGCGGACGCGAAGTCGTTTGCATTGAAGAAATCCCAGGACGATCACGTCAAGAAGATTTCCAAGATCAACGGCAGCCTCGAAGAAGAGGACAACAGGGCCAAGCAGATAGGCATGGACATTGCAGCAGCAAAGCAAGAAATTTCAAAGAAGCAGAACGAAATTGCGAGATCGCTCGAGAAGAAGGCTGCCGTCCAGCTGGAAATTCAACAAACGAAAGAAAAGCTGATCGCCGAAGGCATTCTCAACCCCGACGGCACGGATGCGGCCACGTCTTCTCAATTCAGCTCGGAACAGCAAGGTCAGCTGCAAGAAATTCAGCGGCAGATGCGCGAAAATGCAATGCAGCTTCAATCGCTTGCACAAGAGGTCGAGCGAATCCAGCAATCGCTTCGCGATTCCGTCGAGGAGAGGCGAAATTACGATCGACAGCTTCAACGCCTCAATTCGGACTACACCAATGCAACATCTTTTGCGAATCGGAAATTGGAGGCGTTGAGGCGAAGCAACGATCACGCCGCCAAGGTGGTGGACTGGCTGCGAAAACATCCAGACCATCCTTTTGACAAGAAGGTGTTTGAGCCCATTTGCTTGCACATCAATCCTCGCAGGCCCGAACTCGCTCCAGCGATAGAACTAGCAATTGGAAACTCTATTACGGTGAGTCAGCCAGCAGACACGCTAGTATGGCACGTTTCTGAAGAATTTTCGTTCGCAGACTTTTGTGACCCAAACTCGCGACGACTACATGAAACTGGGCGACTTGATCTTCGAGTCGCTCAAATTGAGATGCAACGTCATCAATTTGGATCCAAACCCTGACGCAGGAAAAGTCTCCAAAGAAGAGGTCTGAAAAAAAAACCAAAACTGTTTGGTCTCCTCATTTGTCCCGCTGACTCGAACTAGGTGATGAGGATGGGATTCGATGGATTTTTGGTCGACTTTGTGGATGGTCCTCCCGAGCTGATCCAAGCGTGTTGTCAAATGTCGGGAATCCATCAAATAGTAAGACTTGATACATATTTTCTTGTTTTTTGACCCTGGTGGCCTCTTCCGCAGCCCGTCGCTTTAGACGAGCGATCCGTGGACCCTCGTAGGCTCGAGTCCGACGTGCGCGTGAACACAGCCTTCATCGGAAACCAGTATATCCGCGTCACGCGCGGATACGGATCCAAGTCATCGGTGGCGAGGCCTGTGAGCAGCAACTCCAGGTATCTGTCAATCACGGGTAGGCTCTTGCAAACGTTGGCGCCGAATAGGAGGTAGATTTTTGCTTACAGTTGCCCGTTCCCTCAACTTTTCCAACCTCCCCACCCCCCGAAAAAAAAAAAAAAAAAAAAAATAGGGGATAACGAACGCGCGATCACCATTGCACGGGAAATCGACGAAGTGAAGGGCAAGATTCTGAATGTGGAGGGCGAAACTGAACGACTGAGGCACGCTGAAACTAAAGTCAGGCAGGAGGACCAACGTCTTCGGAAAATCAAGGTCTTTTTCGTCGTTGAGTCTGTACATGTGAATCGTCACTAACTCGACTACGGGGGCCGCTTTTAGGACGATCTTATGGAGCAAAAGAAGGAGCTGCTCTCTCGTAAAACCGCCTATGAAAGGCTCATCAATTCCCTTGGTAGGCGCCTACCTTGCTCTTGAAGAGCTCCAAAAAAAAAAAAAATATCGCTCGGGTACACTGACGCTTGCAATTCTCTAGTGCGGATCGACTCGTCCGTGGATGCGAACAAGAGGTTCATAAAGGAGGAAGAAGGGAGGGTTCGCGCTCTTGTAAAGTCAAAGGGAGACATTTTGAAGCGACGGGTGAAACTCGTCAAAGACTTTATGGTAACCCGCGCACGCGCCAACCGCTTTTTTTTAAATATTCTCAGTTTATGACTGACTGTTAATGTCTTTTTTCCCTTCTTTTTTGTCTCAGGCCGCCCAAAAGGTGGCCGTCATGGAGTTTGGGGAGATGACCGTTTCATTTATGGAGGCGGTCCACTATGAAGACGCGTTCCGCCGTGCAGAAAAGGCCCTGGCAAACGCCATGGCGAGAAACGAAGAAATCCTCAATATTCACCGGATTTGTAAGAATGCAGTCGATCGTTTGGACTTTTTTTTGCTCTTTTCTTTCAACAATGCTTTGGGTGTAACGGTTCATTTTTCTCTCTTTCGCTTCTTAAAGTGGTAACACGGTTCGAGGAGGTGAAGACGCGAGCGAAGAAGCTGCTGGAAACGGCAAGGGAGAAGATCAATGGACGCAGCCAGGAGGACCGCGACGAAATGAATCAGGTCTTTGAACCCTTTTTTTTCTTTTCTCTTCGTTGTTTTTTTTTTTTTTTTTTGTGTGTGCCTTTGGGAGAAGACCGACCCGTTTTTTTTTTCAGATGCGCGAGGGAAAAACCGTGGAGCAGCTGCAGGACGCGCACACCTCGGCCAAGGTCCGGGCGGAGCTCTTGGGCGAGCACGACGGTGACCTGCTCCGAGAGTACCAGGAAAAGTCGCAAGAGGTGTTCGTTGTACCGCGTTTTTTTTGCTCTGTCGTCTCGCCGTCTCTCGTTCTATCCCTCTCTCCCTCTCTCTCTCAGTTGCCGCAACTGATATTTTGCTTTTCTTGCAAAAAAAAAAAAATTAACAAACCTGTCAGCTGGAGAGATGGAAAGTCAAAGTGGCGCAAAAGCGCGAAAGCTCGCAAACGCTGGGCGGCGACATCGAAAAAATCAAGGGAGACTGGCTACCGGTTTTGAAGGAGCTGATTGGCAAGATCAGCGACGCCTTTTCGGCTTCGTTTGATGGTAAGGAGAGCCCTGTCGTATTTGTGTTTGAAGTTTTGCCAAAAAAAAAAAAAAAAAAAAAAAAAAAAAAAAAAAAAAAAAAAAAAAAAAAAAAAAACTCATGCGACTGTAGCGATTGGATGCGCGGGCGAAGTCAAACTCAGTAAGTAACGCTGAATTCAAGGCACCGCTCGGATTTTCTGAATCACACTTCTTGTAATCTGCAGAGCAAGAGGAGGACTTTGACAAGTGGGGCATCAACATCTTCGTCAAGTTCAGGTGGGGAATTTTCTTGTTTTGATGTAATTGCCGTTCGTCTAAATCGTTTTTTTTCCCCCCCCCCCCCCCCCCAACTCGTGTGCAGAGAGAGCGAGAAGCTGCAAGCATTGACTGCGCACAGGCAGTCTGGCGGGGTATTTATTCGGCTGCTTTTTTTTTTTTTTTTTTTGGTCACGGTGTTTTGTTTCTGAAACGTTCTCCTCCGTTTTCGCCTCTCTCCAGGAGCGCTCGGTCTCGACCATCATTTACCTGATATCCTTGCAAACGCTGTCAAAGTCCCCGTTCCGCGTCGTGGACGAAATCAACCAAGGCATGGACCCGAGGAACGAGCGGATGGTTCACTCGCAAATGGTTGAGGTCGCTTGCCAGGAAGGAAATTCTCAGTGAGTTTTTTTTTTTTTGTTTATTTTGTTTTCGTTTTTCCTCACGTGTAGTCCCGTCGGTCGTGAACACGTACTGAACAATTATCACAAAACCGAACGCACACAACAAAACACAGGTACTTTTTGATCACGCCCAAACTGCTTCCGGACCTCGACTACCACGAGCGCATGAAGGTCCTGGTGATTTACAACGGGGACTACCAGCCAGAGAAGCTGGATATTGGGAAATACGTCCGAGCAAAGAGGGGACTTGCGTAGTTGGGAGAGAGAGGGGGAGGGTGTCGTTTTGTTTGTGTTCTCTTAGTTCTTTTCCTGGGTCCAGAAAATACAGTCTTCATATCCGCAGAATGCAACCGACAGAAGAATGATTTTCTTCTTCCTCTTCTTTTTTTTTTTTTTTTTTACCGCCTCTTCGCGAGGAACACGGCGCGCGCAGCCTTCTCCTTCATGTACGAATCCACGTCCCGCTTGACCTTGAAGTACTTGAGCGCGCGCCTCCTCCTCCGCTTCTTCTCCTCCTCATCCGAGCTCTCGCCGTCGGCCGCCGCCGCCGCTGCCGCCTCCTCCATCGCCGCCTCCCTCTCCTGCCGCTGCCGCCGCGCCAGCCCGGCGACCTGTCGCACCCGCACCTTTTTCGTCCGCCCTTGGTTCCGCAGGACCACGACCGCGGCCCCTGTCCGCCGCTTCGCGATCCCGCCGCCGCTGGTTGCAGCGGCGGTGGTTGTGGCGGTTGTGGCTGGTGTTGCGGCGGCGGTGGTGGTGGCGGTGGTGATGGTGAATCTGCTGCTGCTGGACGACGGCAAGGATGAGCTGGAGCGGGCGGCGGCGGAGAGTTGCGGCTTCTTTTCGTTGAAGGCGGTGAAGGTTGTCTATTTGGGGTGTGGTTAATGCATCGCCCACACACACACACACACACACACACACACCGCGCACCGCACTCGCTCGCTCACTCACTCACCAGCATGGACTTGAGCGAGGCGGCCATGGTTGGTTTGAATTTAATTGGATTGGATATTGGACTGGATTGGATTTGATTACGACTGCGAGCAAACGAGCGAACGAGCGACGACGCCGACGAAGACGACAACGACGGCGGCGTGGACGGCGATGACGATGACAAGTCTTTCTATTCGTTTCCTTTTCGTTTTTATTTGCGTTGTTGTTTTTTTTTTCCCTAATATATCTCGTCTTTGTCTTTCTTTTCTTTCTTTCTTTCTTTCTTTCTTTCTTTTCTTTTTTCTTTCCTTTTGTTTTTGTGAAAGTGCCGTCCATTTTTTAGTGACAGACACCTTCGCCCACGTGACTCTGACAAGAACTTGCTTTAGATCCACCCGACTGAACAATCTTGCCACCAGTCAATATTATTAAAATAATATCAGCTTGCATTGGACATTAACAAGGTAACAAGGTAACCAATGTTTTTTCCGGCCCTGTACGAAAGTCCGTCTTTTTTGCCATGGCAAGTGCCCCGTAAGTTCATAGACCAACTTGGAAACCATTCTGTCCCAGTGGTTGATTACCTGGAATGATCGATCACCCAATTTTAGGTATCAATCCTCCAGGATTATTCATGGTCTGAGAGGTCTTTCCACCTAGGTCGCTGCTGACGCCGTATCTCACTCTGCAGAGACTTGTGGCAGCACCGCAGCCATGCACTAGATCACGCACAACTCCAGCATTGTGCAAGCACTAGCCAGCCCCCTGTTTTGCCCCAACAAATTGTCCAGGCCTTTCCAATTTAAATACAGCTTTGATATGTGGACGCACCTCTCTTCATGCCCCAATTCACGATTGGCAGGTTCGTTGAGTTGAACAGTGCCAATGTATTTTTGTTTGACTGGCCAGCACTCCCAAGCGCACCAGCAAAGGTTTCTTCCTGAAAGTCAGTGTGCTCACTGTTGAGATTTGAGCCTAGTGTAAACAGTCTACTCTGAGTGAGTGAGTGGAAGGAGTGAATGAAGTGGAGATGTGTGCTTGTGGGTGGTCCTTCTCCCCAACTTGAGAGAAAGAGAAAAAGACTCTGTTATGAATTATTGATACATGATGATGATACACACGCTGTAATAGTTGCTAGGCAAGTGTGACCAGCACAGGGTAAAAACCTCTCCTATATTATCTGCTTGAGCAGAGGAGAGGAAAACTGTTGACACTGGGTTTCTGTTCCACTTAATACTCAGAGTATTTGTCATCAGCGCAAGCCAGCGCCCAGGTCTGCATTGGTGGTGGCTCACTCTCCCATGGGCATCGTGAGAATGATAACTGACAGTCACAATAGGTTCAGGACATCTTGTGCCTCTTGCTAACCAGTCAGTTCCGCCTAACAGCGGCATCCATCAACACTGAACTGGAACCTGTCATTGTCAACATCAAAGATGCACCAACTGGACTTCGCAAGCTACTTGCAAATCGAACAATCACTTGCCATCTCTTGCGACTCTACCTTGCATCAGCCAAGCCAGAACCACACTCTCCAAAGCAATTCCCTAAAGAACCAATCCACCAATCACAACTCCCACCAGTGCCACTTTCCCACAAGGAAGCCCACAGATCAGACTATAATGAAGAATGGGCTGCATCTGAGCTTGGGGAACTTCACTCTCTCATGGACAAGCACAAGGTCTGGGAATGGGCAGTTCTTCCTCCTGGCAAACTTGCAATGTTCTGCAAATGAGTTTATGCCTACAAATTCTGCCCTTTTGGCTCGCTGAAGCGATGGAAAGCCTGTCTTGTCGCATGTGGAAACACCCAACACAAAGGCATCGACTACACAGACACCTTTTCTCCTGTCATCCAGATCCAGGCCATCCAACTGCTCATTGCAAGCAGCCTTGCTTTTGACCTCAAGTGCCACAGCATGGATGTCAACACAGTCTACCTGTACACTTTTCTCAAAGAAGTCATCTACATGCATCCACCAAAAGTGTTATGAATCACCCTCTGGAAACCTCTGGAACCTTCTAGAATATTCCTTCATGGAACCTTGTGGAACCTTCTGGAACCTTCTTTGCTTTCCTGACTTGTCTTGTTGTCATTGGTATCATTGGTATCATTGTATTACTAATTGCTCTTTCTGGAACATTCTTTGAGTCTTGACAAGGAAGACTCTCAAAATGTATAAAAGGGGGATGGGGGACCTGTCCCATCCCTCAAGTGAATTGTTTCCAATACAATCATCACTCCTCTCAGTTCCTTGTCTGCCAGTCCTGTCCTGCCCTGTTCCTGACATCCTGTAATCATTCCTATCAAATTGCAAGAGTTAAGCACACTGATGTGGTTAACCCAGACTGGGGATCAAAACCACCCCTAAGCACTCGTACAGTGTCAGAGATTGGGAGAAGTGTATTTTTATTTTTATTTTTTTTTATTGTTCCAGCCCCAGAGGGGCTGGCAGGAAGAGAAAGAGCCATCAATGGTGAACCGTAATGGACTATGTCCAGGTATCACCTCAGCAAACCCACCCCATGCGCTACAGACTTACAGGGTCGTCAGGCATCTCCACCGCACATAAAGCCACAATGATCAAAGGAGAAGGGGAAAACACAGAATCAAGAAAATAGAGAAGTGAGTCTGAAGGATGTCAGTATAAGAGAGGGGAGCATCTGTGAAAGATCGGAGGGTTGGGATAAGTCAGATTAGACAACAGCCCATGTCAAGATTGAGAAGGGCAACAGTGGCTCAGTGAACGTCAGGGGGCTCAGCAGGAGATGGGTGACGAGTGGCTCTTGCTTGTTGGTGTGAGGGGAGTTGTATTGTGTGGTGAAGCCAGATAATGCCTGCAACAAGTTTTATGCGGCCGAGGTAGTGGTCAATCCATCTGGAAGAAGCCTTGGTGCGCAAAAGCCAGATGCCTGGGCAAGTGTCAGTGGAGTGCCAGCGACTACATGTGGTGCAGTGAGGTTGAGAGGGTTGTGAGGAGCTGTTACGAGTTCTGTGGGATGATGGAGTGGGAGGGAGGGAAGAGTTGATGTTTGGAGAAGACAGTGGGTGAGAGGCCGTGGAACGAGGGTGAGAGGCCTGGGAATTTGGTGGAGGGGATCTGCGGGGCTTGGAGCGCTTGTCAGAGGGCTTGATGGACTTTGACTTCTCCCAAGAGATAGTGTCGTCACAACAGGGGATCCAAATAAGTCGATGGGCATCAAGAAGGAGCTGATGGAAAGCGGTGACAAGGGTTTTAAGGACAGAGGCAGCAGGGTTATCACGTGAGAATAAGGTGTCATAAAAGGATTGAGGGATGAAGCCACGAAGGAGGGAGGAAAAATTGATACAAGATTGATCATCAAAGAGAAATTCAGGGCGGGAGAGCCAGTAAATGGGATGGGCTTGAGGAGGAGAGTGGCCATGAGGTGCAGGAGGAACAGAGGAGAAAAGAGTTTCAGCAAAGGTGTTGCGAATCATGGCAATGGCGTCGGCAGCTGCAGGGCATTGCCAGACATGCTCTGTGGTTTCCAGAGCGTGGTGGCATCGACGGCAGAGCCCATCAGGGTAGACTTGAGGGTGTCGTTGGTGTAGAACTTTATGGGTGGGCAAAGTGTTGCTGAGGATTTGAAGTCGATACTTGCGACGAGCAGAGCCAGGGAGGGTGCCAAAGAGGGAAGAGGGTTTAATTCCAGAGTGGAGAACAAGAAATGTGGCTTCCCAATGAACTAGGTCAGGGTTGTGGGTGATGTGGGCAAAGGCTAAGGTGTTCAGAAGTGCAAAATGGTGAGAGAGACCTGTGAGGAGTCGCAGTTGTCGTCGAAGTTGGCCCAAGATGGGGGTATTTGAGATGAAGGCAGTGGCTGGGAGGATCTGTTGTGAGAGGATTGGTAACAAAGTTGGGTCGGAAGTCAAGGGTACAGATGATGCCAGCTTGTCTGCTCGTTTGTTGCCAGCGTCGCCGTTGTGTCCACGAACCCAGGAAACTTGTGGAGGGGGGCCAATCCAAGACTGTAGAGTGGCTGCAACACATGCCCAAAGGGTGGGGTGGGAAGTGGTGTGCAAAAGACAATGGAGGGAATCAGAGAGAGGGGGTGTGTTGAGCTCGCTGTGTGGATGGGGACTAAAGGAGTTTGAGGGAAAGAGTTTCTCAAAGGTGTGAACCACTCCAAGATTGTCAAGTCGAAAAGTGAGGGGCAGGGAAAGCTTTGCAGTGATGGTGAGGGCAGCAAGGAGAGCAGCAATTTCAGCAGTTGTGGAAGAGGCAGAGAGTGGAGGGAGGGCAAAAGAAAATTCAAAGTTAAGCTCAAGGCAAACAACAGAGCCAGCCATGAAGCCCTCCTCGCGAAGGGAGCCGTCAGTGTCAAAGGTCAAGGATAGGTGGGTATGAGCAAGGTCAGCAGGGAGGAGGGGCACGTCCATTGGTTGAAAGCAGGGATTCGTGAAGGGAGCTGGATTGAAAGTGGAGTAGCGGGAGGTGAGGAGTGGGAAAGGTGTGGGTGTGAAAACGGTGGTGGGGGAAGGTGAGTTAACAAAGAAGATGGGCTGGGAGGGTTGAGTTGCAGTAGCAGTTGTGCGGCTGCTGATGGGGACTGTGTAGGTGGAGTGTGCAAGGGAAGTTGGATTGTAGGGAGAGATGTGCTTGCTGCAGGGGTAAGAGAATGGGGGGGAGCCAATGGGGCAGCCAAGGCATTGAACCAAGTGGAAATTGTGGGAGGAAGGGTGAAGGCGTTCAGGGTGCCTGGAGTAGTGATGAGAAAGGAGTTGGGGGTTTGGGAGTGTGTGAGTCCAGTTAACAATGCGGAAGAATTCCACTTGTGGTGGGGTCATCAGACGGAAAAAACTGCCACGAGCAAGGGGGGGATGGTGAAGGGGATCCAAAGAAGATGGGTAAAAGGGATTGTAAAGAGGACCATCAGGAGGGCTGTGGTAAAAGACTGGAGAGCCAAAGGTGGGAGCAGCAAAAATAAAGGTCTTAATGATGTGGTACACTTCACAGAGTTTGTCAGGGAGAGAGCTGTCTTTGTAAGAAGGACTGGTGAGGCGGAGGTCAAAAAGTTGTTCAAAAAAGAAGACTGAGTGTGAACGGAGAGTGGGAAGCACTTTGAGAAAAATATGCCAAGGAACTGATGAGTTGATGGAGTGAGCATGAACAGCAAATAGGGGTGGACCAGAGTATTGGAAGGATGTTTGTTGGTTAAAAAGGAGGGGAATGAGAGACTTGGTGAAGTGTTTTTTTGGCTGGGACAAGGGTAAGGGATGTGAGAAAACTGGAGCTCCAGAGGCCAGGTCAAGTTGGAGGCGGTGCATCATGATACGGCTTATGTGGCCAATGAGAGAGGGGGACTTCAAGCGAGAGTTGAGGTCAACAATCATGTCAGAGCAGTATTCATTGTAAAAGTCAGGGAATTTATGGGTCATGGGGTGATGGAGGAGGGCATTGGGAAAAGAGGTGCAGTAGCCAACCAGGCGTTTGAAGGTTTTGCGACAGAGTGTGGTGAGGTTGTTGAGGAAAGTACGGGGGAGAATGGCAGTTTTCCACAGAAAGCGGACACGTGGGAGGAGAACGTTACGGATGAGGTAAGAAGCAATTTGTCACCCATCTTTTTGTGTTTGATAATGTCAAGGAAATTGGTGGTGGTGGAAAGGATTTGCTGCCGTGCTGCTGAGCTCATACCGTCTGCTGTGAAGTAGTTGCCTAGGTGTCGAAAGGTGGTGTTTGGCGGGTGGATGGGAAGGACTGTGGTGCCCCAGTTGATGGTGGTAGGTGCTGATTGCGGGGTGTTGACGGCGGAGATGAAGATATTCTTGGTGTTAGACTCGATGTCGTTATGTGACTGGTACTCAAAGAGGAGGTCAGCCTGAAGCTGCAGATCCTCCAGGGTGCTGGAGAGGGTGTTGGTGTCGTCGACAAGGGCAAAGCCAGTAACAGAGACAGGGGGTGGGGGGTTGAAGAATTGGACAGGGAAGTTACGAGGGGTGGGAACTGAGAAAATGAAACCGGTGGTACAGCGATCAAGAACGCAAAGAACAGGGTCCCAAAAGATACGCCAATCAAGGGGTCCCTCAAGGGAGCCTTGCTGAATCATAGTGCCAATGGGGAAGGAAGGGGATGGGCCAAAAGCTGTGATGACAGAGGAACGAAAACGACGTTGGGAATTGACACGCATGCGAACATAAGAAGAGGGGAGGTGAATACGTTCCCAGGAGGCAATGAGGCCAGCAACAGGGGCACTGTCAAAAGCTTTCTTAATGTTGTTGAGGAGAAGGTATAAGGGCTGTTTAGTGGAATGGGCAAGGTCAAGGGCGTAGCGTACCAGGTGGAGAGGCAGGTCAGGAGAAGAGCCAGGTAGGGCAGAGAAGTTGCGACCAAGGAGTACATTGTGAGAAGAGAGGATGGAAGAGATACGAGAAAGACGGATGGATTGAACAACTTTGGCAGCAAGTTCGCAGAGGCTGATTGGACGGAGGTTAGTGATGTCACCACCCCACGCAGCTTTCTTGGGTATGGGGAAGATGGAGGAAGATGCCCAAGAGTCTGGGATGTCAAGGAAGAGAAAAGAGCGAATGATGAGGGAGGAGAAGAATGCAAGAGCATCAGGACCAGCTGCGAGGAGAAGCTCTCTGGAGATTTGGGAGGGGCCAGGGGCTTTGTTTGAGGCAAGAGATGTGAGAGCGTTTTTGACATCGTTGGCAGAAGGGGCAGCATAACCTTGGAGAAAAGATCTGGGGGGATGTGGGGACGGGGTTGCATCTCAGAGTGAAATGGAGAGGATGGTGGGAAGGGAGTGAGGGTACGAGGGCGAAACCAGTGTTCGACCTGTTGTTGGCTGATACCAGGGACAAGGTCAGGATCGTGGGTGATTGAGGGACCTTCGGCAGTAGTATAGCGAATGTGGTCGATGCTAGAGTTGCTGCGCGTGCGGTTGAGGATGTTGTTGAGGACAGTCTTTATCTTGCCAGAAGAGAAAAGGTTGTGTCTATGTGTGAGAGCTGTGGCAATGTCCTCCATTTTGTGCTTTTCTGCTGCCTGGCGTTGGGCACAGTAGATGACCTGGCGATGGTGGTTGAGGGCAGGGAGTAAAACATCACGATAGTCAGTTGTGTCCAAGAAGCGGGCTTTGTACTGAGAGTGGATGTGGGACAGAAGGAGTAAGACTGATCTGCGCCCCACTCAGATGGGGTCAAAGGAATGGAAGGGAAGATGTTAGCCAGATCATGCGCAGGGTCTTTGGCAAGTGCCCACAGTTTCTCTACTTTCCAACGTGCAACAAGGAATGGTTTGGCACGGCAATCTATCTTTGGCGCTACTGAGGAGGTTCCCTTGTGAGGAAGGAACTTTTTGCCAAGCCGAAGCAGTAACTCGTGAAATGATGTGGAGAGTGTGTCAAGGTGGCTGACGAGGAGTGATGCACGTTCTGGGGAGGGGTATTGAAAGGGTAGGGATGGAGAATGGAGGAACTCAAGCTCGGAGGGGAGAAGAATGCTGTCCAAGGCTGCAAGGGCTGCTGAGAGGGGGGCAAGCTCAACTGAGACGGCTGAAGTGTAATTGTCGAGTTGCTCCTCTGAAGCTTCCAGGGGTTTGATGACCTGCCGGCACAGAGGGGAGAAGGAAAAAGTGTGGAAGGGGGAGGAAGCAAGAATTATGTTGAAGGGGAGGTGGTCTGAAGTGTCAGTGAGATGGGGCTCTTCAAGTGGAGAAGAAATGTTAGCTTCAGTGACGTAGTCAAGAGCAGGGGGTGAGAGCCAAATGCTGTCCAAACGAGAGGAGTAGGAGCCAGCAGTGTGTGTGTAAGAGGGTAAGTCTGGGTGCAGGTGTCTAAAGGAATCAACAAAGCCTTTCAGGGAGAGGGTGGGGAGGAACCCATGGCGGGAAGTAGGTGTGGGGGCTCTGGTGGAGTGGTCAAGGGGGTCAGTGATGGCATTCCAGTCACCAAACCAGTAGGCTTGGTGGGGTGAGGTGGAGTCAGATGAGGCAAGAGAGTTGCACCATTTTGCAAGTCAGGGAGTTCCTCAGATTGGGGGTCAGCAGGCCAGTAAATATTTCGCAGGAGGATGGAGCGTCGAGCAAAAGATAAGGTGAGGGCAATGGCACGAGTTCCAAAGTGGGAGACGTCAGTGATGTGTGGTGCCAGGGAAGATGAAATGATGAAACCAACGCCAGCGTGACGGGAGGGGGTGGAGGATATGAAGAAACCTTTGTAATTCCTAGTGATATGACGAATGGAGTGGGTGGCCTCTGTGTCAGAGCAGCCAGTTTCTTGAATGGCAAGGATGGTGGTTTTGGTGTGATGGAGCCAGTGGAAGATAGATGCAGCCTTGGTGGGGAAGGCACGACGGATGTTCCAAGTTGCAAAGCGAGGGAGGGGTGGTGGTGTTGGGGGTGGTGTGCTAGACACAGGGCTAGTTGACATAGTTGACTAAGGGGTGCAGGAAGTCCTGCTAATAATGTCTCTGTTTTTTTTTTTTTTTTTTTGGAGAAATAAGAGTGATATCAATAGCAAAGGGGCTTTCACAAAAAAAAGAATAAGAATATTGGTCAAGTTGAGGCGGTGTTCCTGGTTTTTGAGGCAGTTTTTGGGGCAGGTTTGGGGGCAGGTTTGGGGGCAGTTCTGTTGGGAGGAGTTGAAGAGGAACTGGAGCTTGAGTGTGTGGTGACAGCTGATCGAGCTGGGACAGTAGTAGTAGAAGAAGGTTCAGCGGAGGAACGGTCGTCAAGGTCCTCATCAATCGGGTCATTGTATTTCAACCATTCTTCAATTGTCCGGAGGCGAGAGCTGAGGAGCTGGGTGGTTGTGTCCACTGTGGTGAGGCGGCTGTCCAATTGTGCAGTGAGTGGCTCCAGTGTGGTGACTCGCTGATTTAGGTTGTGGATGGCGCCAGCATGGTTTTTGAGTGAAGTGTCCACGTTGGCTGCAGCAGCTGCAAGTCTCTGAATGTCGTGGTCCACCTTTTCTAAGCCGTGTTCCAGTGCTGCAGGGATTGGCTCAAGTTGGGAAAGCTGAGTGGTGAGTTTTTGGATGTCAGTGCGTACTGTTGTCTGATGCTCTTTCAGCTCTGTGCGCAAGGAGGTCTGTTGTGCGAGAAGCTGTTGCTGGATGTTTTCAAGGACCTTCAAAATTGACTGCAGCTGTGGAGGAGGGACAGGAGGGGGAGCAGGCAGGACAGGTGGGGGAGTTGTGGTGTCAGGAGGGGCCTGAGCTGTCTGGCTGTTGTCTTTGGAATCTGCTGAAGTGGCTTGGTTAAGGAGGGAGCCAGAGGAGCGGCCAGTTTTGCAAGATTGAGAGGTATGGTTGGAGTTTCCACAACGGCGACAGCAGGGGAAGGGAGTGAAATCTTCCTTTTGGAGTGGGTGAAATGGGAGTGCACGGCCATTGAAGACAACTGATTGGTTAGTTTTTTGCAACATCAATGCGCGGGTTGTAAAAACAAAATGGGCAGACGACGAAAGGCCAGCAGTGCCCTTTGCTGAGTTGAAGAATCCTGGAATGCGAACTGACGTGCACCCAAACTCATATTGGATGGCCTCAAGGTCATTGATACTTGTGGAGCGACAAATGTTATAAAGGACAGCTGTGCGTTGCTTTTCATCGCTGATTCGCCACTGGTTTTCTGCAGAAGGTTCCAGTGGTCGAATTGTGACACCTGCACCCATAATAGTTATGAACTGAGGGGGATTGTGAGGAGGGCCGTCAAAAAGAACTGTGGCAGATGCGGAGGCGGAAAGCTGGTGGTGTGCAAAATGAATAGCCATTATGGAGCCGCACGAGGATAAAGCAGAGGTGATTGCATGACGCAGGGAGTCCTTTTGCTCATCAAAGTTCTTTCTAGTAGTTCCAGGAGCCAGGTGTTGGAGTACGAGTTGGTTGGTAGGTTCGTTGGTGAATTCTGTGGCAGCAGCTGGTAGTCGACAGGTGTAAGAAAATTTAATGTGTGGGGATGTGGTCTGAAGACGGGCAGCCTGTTCGTCGACAAAGGATGCAGAAGGCGGAGCGAGTAAGAAGTCTGGTCAATTGAGAGCAAGGGCCGCTGTCGGATGGTGAGGTCGCAAGTGGAGATAAAGCGTAGGATGTCAAGTTCAGTGAGTGGGGCAATAGTGGGGTCTGGCTGAGTGGTGATTGTCAATATGTGTTGATCAGCGTGGGTGCCGAAGAACGTGGAGGGAGGTGGGCTGCTCATGAAATAGGGGGGTGCCAATCCCAATTCAGCACAAAGGTTGTGATGTGGTTGCAATGTGGTTGTGGTGGTGAAGGAGGAAAGTGATTGCTGGAGGCAATCTGGCAGCAATCTGAAGTCAATCTGACGATGATCTGACGACAATCGGATGATTATCTGGCAATCTGACAAGAATTGGGGTTCTGGTAATAATCTGGAGTCAATCTGGCGACAATCTGATGATGATATGATGATCTGGAGACAATCTGACGAAAATCTGACGTTGACCTGACAATGATGTGACAATCTGACGAAGATCTGACGTCAATCTGACGATCTGGAGTCAATCTGATGAAGATCTGATGTCAATCTGATGATCTGGAGTCAATCTGATGTTGACCTGACGATGGTCTGACGATCTGATGAAGATCTGACGTCAATCTGGCAGTGGCAAAGCGGTGGGGGGTGGTGGTGGAGGGTTCTGGAGTCAATCTGAAGTCGATCTGATGATGATCTGACGATCTGACAACAATCTGATGTTGATCTGACGTTGATCTGGCAGTGGGAAGGCGGTGGAGGGCAGTGGCAAGGTGGTGGGGGGTGGTGGTGGTGGAGGGTGCAGTCTTGAGTGTCTCTTGACAAGGTTTTTTTTTTTTTTTGGAGAAGTGTAGATAACACTGGGACCAGCCCTAATGCCATCTTAACTCATCTTTACTCTTGAAGACAGGTCAGAGGATCTTAAAAGGTGTATGTAATGTGCGCAAACTCCAACATGTTTTAAGCAGGGACTGGGAAAATGGAGTGAGGGTGTTGTTTTTCAACAAGAAAACTCTGCCCAATTTACACTCCTGCAGGGAGTTTGACCAGTTTTCCTATCTGAACAAGCTGCAAACTGCTTCAGAAAGGACTTTACTCTGGGGAGCTGTTGTAAACCCCTTTCCACAGAGTGTCAACCAAGCATTGTGTGGAGCCCTGTGTACACTGGGCAGCTGTGAGCTGCCTGGTTCAACATTTCGCTGAACCCATTGAGTGTGATTCTAATTGCATTGTCCTTGCTGGGCAAGCCTAGGAAAGCAAAGCTAGAATCACCACTGTCTTCACCAAACTCTTTTCGTTGGACTCAGATTAGGCCTTTCACCTGACTTAGTGTAAGTTGCATCAGTGGTGGCGACAAGGCTGCCATTGACATAGGAAGCTGGCTTCCAAGGTGTTAGGCAGAACTGAATGGTTAGCAACAAGAGGCGCAAGACGGACCCAAACCTATTGTGACTGTCAGTTATTGTTCTCACAATGCCCATGGGAGAGACCTGGGTGATGGCTTGCGCTGATGACAAATACTCTGAGTATTAAGTGGAATGGAAACCTGGTGGCAACAGTTTTCCTCCTCCTCTGCTCAAGCAGATAATATAGGAGAGGTTTTTACCCTGTGCTGGTCACACTTGCCTAGCAACTATTACAGCGTGTGTATCATCATCATGTATCAATAATTCATAACAGAGTCTTTTTCTCTTTCTCTCAAGTTGGGGAGAAGGACCACCCACAAGCACACATCTCCACTTTATTCACTCCTTCCACTCACTCACTCAGAGTAGACTGTTTACATCCGCTATGCAGTCTCCTGTTGGAGCTAGGCTCACTTCAGGTTTGTCTTCATCTTTGCCAAGGATGACAGCAACCAACCGTAGTAATCATCGTCATCATCATCTTCCATATCTTGTAGAAGAGTTGCAAGTTGATCTGAGGAGTTTGTTGATGATGATGGCAGCTGTCCCCCTGGAAGCCTGGTGCAGTTGCTGGCAAGTACAAGAGGAGGGAGCACTGTCGGGAGGAGAGTTGGATAATTGACAGTAAGAGTCAAGTGGTGGCTTGACAGGCTCAAAAGAAGGAGAGTCCTCAGTTTCAGGAAACTCAGTAAAATCATCAGAAAGAGAAGTTAAGTAATCAGAATTAAGAGATTGAAGCTTCGTGTTGCTGCAGACAAGGCCAGGAAAGACATGCTCATGCAAGTTGTAGTGGCGTGTCCAAAGAATGGTGCATCCAGCAAAGTCGTTGAATTCCGTCAGTGTCTTGCCAGTGAACATGCCCACAAAAGAGTTTAGGTTGGATGACATTGGGTTGAATGTAGTGATGATCCTGTTGCAGGAGAAACCAGTAACTGGAAAATTTGGAGGAGTTGCTCAACAGTGTGGCGGTGACAATAGTGACTCTAGGAGTTGTTTGATGCTGTACTTGATGGAAAAAATGGTCCAGGATAGAATATGTGTGTTGCTCACAATGCTTGTTGCAAGCTGATTGATGTATGAAAATTCTGAAATTGGAAGTAGCAGGTTGGCACTATTGAAGAGCGACTGTGTGCCAAATTTGAGGCTCAGAATCAAAGTTTTGGTGGTGTTGTCCCTTAGGGAGTATTGGAGAACAGGGAACTTGCATCTGGGGTGACTTGTCACACAAGAAAGGAGAAAATGGTGGTGGTGGGAGGTAGTACCGTTTAACTGTTAGACCCCCCTTATCAAAATCTCTTGTAGCTCCTGCTGTAGGTGTTGACCGGAAGCGCTTATAACCAATCAAAAGAGCGAAAGCAGAGCTATTTAGGTGTGTAAGGGCGTCCTCTGATCGTTCCTGGTCGTCGAGGAGATGGCTGGTAAAGTTGGATCAGTGGTGTCCAACTTTGGAGACCTGTCAGGAACATGGCTGGACAAGGCAAGGCAGACAAGGAACTGAGAGGAGTGATGATTGTATTGGAAACAATAATTCACTTGAGGGATGGGACAGGTCCCCCATCCCCCTTTTATACCTTTTGAGAGTGTTCCTTGTCAAGACTCCAAGAAAGTTCCAGAAAGAGCAATTAGTAATACAATGATACCAATGATACCAATGACAACAAGACAAGTCAGGAAAGCAAAGAAGGTTCCAGAAGGTTCCACAAGGTTCCATGAAGGAATGTTCTAGAAGGTTCCAGAAGGTTCCAGAAGGTTCCATGAAGGAATGTTCTAGAAGGTTCCAGAGGTTTCCAGAGGGTGATTCATAACATCATCTCCCCCTTTTAGGCCTCTTCTGCAACTTGGTGGGGTACCTGGTCTTGAACTCGAGGCAGAAGGTCTTGGCAGTGAGTGAGGTTTGACTCAGGCTCCAGGTGTTGTCAGCATCTGAGTAACCTTTCCACTTAACAAGGAACTTGAGTGTTCTTCCAAACCACTTGGCAGCCAAGATTTGTTCAACCTCAAATTCCCTCTTCACCTTCTACCCTCAACTGGAGGAGGAGGAGGAACAACTCTGCCTGGAATGGAATTGGCCACAAAACTTCTCTAAAAGGCTGACATGGAAAACGGGTGGATCTTCATGGATGCAGGGAGATCCAGCTTGAAGGTGACTGGATTGATTTGCTCCAAGATCTTGAAGGACCCAACTTGAGGTTGTCTAGCTTGGGACTTGGTCTTTTGGTCTGCAAGTTCTTCCTCAGAAGCCAAACTTGCTGACCCACAGCAATGGTCATGGTCCATTCTGTGAGTGTGGCAAATCTTGAGGCATCTTCTTGGGCCTGCTTCAGGGTGGAGTCCAGGAAGGTGCTGATGATCTTGAGCTTATGTAAGTGTGAAGCCGCAGCAGGAGCTTGGACATTGGATAGGGTCTCTTGTCCCAGAAGACTCCTCTTGGATTGAAGCCATAGGTTGCAAAGAAAGGAGATAGCTGGGTGCTTGAGTGGAGAGAATTGTTGAGAGCAAATTCTGCCAGTGGAAGGAGGGTGGGCCAATCATCCTGTTGATAGCTGACATAGCACCTCAAATACTGCTCCAGAGTCTGGTTTGTTCTTTCTGTTTGTCCATCAGTCTGAGGGTGATAAGCAGTTGACAGTTGAGACTTGATTCCAAGGGCTGCTGTGAGTGCTTTCCAAAAATTGAGATCTGAACTGTGGTCCTCTGTCACTGACGATTGACTGAGGCAGCCCATGGAGCCTGAATATGTGCTGCAAAAAAGGTCTGCTGTTCCTTTGCATCTAATTCTCAGTGCAGGGGATGAAATGGGCCAACTGTTGTCCTTC